>JABUQX010011954.1:20000-27500 GCA_015478945.1 Trachelipus rathkii | reverse complement strand
AAAGGTTTCAGTTATTATATAAATAAAAACTAAACACGGTAACTTTGTATACAGACAAGAACTCGGACTCAATGTCGGAATGCGCTACACTATATCACAGCGGCACACAACCTCCCACTACAGTATCTCAGGCGTAACTGAACTAGTCTCGACAAATATGCACCTCTCGCTGGTCTCCTAATATGACGTCATTCACCCTATATATATATATATATATATATATATATATATATATATATATATTTTTTTAATTATATCTATCTCTTATATATATATATATATATATATATATATATATATATATATATATATATATATATATATCGCAGAGAGTGGTCACATTCACATAAGGTGTAGAGAAAAAACCTGACGTGCTAGAAGAAAAGTAACTACAGATTTGAAATCAGCATGCATATTTAACCCTAAAACAGCTGAAAAATCGAACTCAACAAAAAAAGTTACAAATTGTTCCCCAGTGATAATCATTAAGAAGTTGACTAATTTAGCGGATACTAACGCTAATCGCTAACCTTTATTTGCGAATTTATTTTCTGCTTGAATTTTTGGATCTAAAATTCTTAATTAAAGAGTGCCGCAATTTTAACATGTGGTAGCTTAGACATGAGATTTCCAATATATATATATATATATATATATATATATATATATATATATATATATATATATATATATATATATATATATATATATATATATATATATATATATATATATATATATATATATATATATTCTTTCTTTCTTTCTTCACCTTCCTCTTTGCCCCAAGATTGGGGGTAAGGTGCTGTACAAGCATCGGAAAAGAAAAGCAGTAGGAGAACATGACAAACGTCGAAAAGAAAGCCCAGCCTTACCACCCCCTCTGTACCATTAATTAGTGAGAGATAGTCACAGACAGAAAATCCACCCTGGGCATCATGGGACCGCGACGGACCCTCACTATGGTAAATCGTCAATGTAGGGTTCATCCCCTGGCCCAGGTGGGCCACAACCATGCCCCGATACAAAACCCCGCCATTCTCTCCTATCATGCACCTTTATTCTCGCCTCTGCCAAACTCACATTTCTCTCCTTCAGACATTTGTTCACCGACTCAATCCACTTTCTTCGGTCTCCAGCCGGTCGGTTCCCAACACACTCTCACTACACCCGCTTAACCAACCGGCTATCATTCATCAACTTTCCACATGACCAAACCATCTCAACCTTACTTTCATTTATTCTCTCATTTTACCCCTTTTTTTCCACACCACACAACTCTCTAATATGTTCATTCCTCTGTTTTATTAATTCTTTTTCACCTAACATGCTTTAGGTGTCCATCTGAACTTTTATTGAACTTTAGATCTATACTTCTTATTCAGACCATAGTCTCACTACCATACAATAACACAGGTAACAACAACCTCATGTAAGACTCTAGCGCACTCAAGACTTAGTCCCTTGCATTCATAACGATTTAATTGCACCAGCCACCTTCCTGCCATTCTCAACTTTCCTACTACACTCTGCATCATCCGTTCCCTTCTCATCCAACACATACCCTAAATATTTAAACTCAGACACTTGCTCCAGCTGCTCATCCCATCTATAACATAACTTCACACTGAGGACTGTCCTCCTCTCCCACAACCATAACCTTACTCTTATCCATGTTTACTTTCAAGCCCTCCTTTTACACACCTACCAAATCTCTCTACCAATCCTCTCAAACTCTCTTCCAATTCGCCACACAAAAGACAAATCATCCGCATATAATAGGTAGGGCACCCTCCACTCATCTCCATTCATTCTCCATCATTCTAACACCATTTCCTGCCATCCCCACCTCGAATTCTATCATAACCCCATCCATATACACATTAAATAACCAAGGAGACATAACACAACCCTGTCATACTCCGCTATTACTAAACCAATCACCATTGACACCATTTATTCTTAGACGCCTACTATCGTCATACATACTTTTGATTCCATTCAGAGCCTACCACCAACACCATATATCACTAATACCTGAAATAAAGCTTCCCTATTAACTCTATCATACGCCTGTTGTAAATCCATAAAACCTAAATATAATTTATTCTTCTTCTCCCTCATTTTCTCAATATCATTTGTTTCAATGTAAGATTTGATCCACACATCCTCTACCACTCCTAAACACCTTGTTCTTCACCAACCAGTCCCTCAGTCACTCGACGCACTATTTCCACCAAATGCAACATATACCTTCCTACATACTCAATAGCTTTTATTCCCCTATAATTTCACAATTCCCCTTTTCTCCCTTATATATAAGGGTACTATTACCACTCTCTCTCAATCCCCTTGGAACTATACCCTCCATAAACGCTTTACTACACAACTTCCAAATCAATCAATCACCATCGCCTCCGCTCTTGATCATTTCACTAGTAATTTCATCTATACCTGCAGATTTACCATTCTTCAACTTTCTCACTCTACCCATTACCTCCTCCTTACTAATAACCTCATCCCCAAAATACCTATTCCTTCTTGCACCATCAAAACCACACACATTCACTAACACCTCATCATTACTGTTAATATTGTGCAGATTTTCGAAGTGTTCTTTCCACACTCCCCTCACATCCATTTCATCAGTTACAAAAGCACCATCCCTATTCATTATTCTAAGCAGATTCCCCTTATTCTCATTCTTAACCTTGCTTCCTTCCAGAAGAGCTTCTATTCCTTGTATGTCCTCATTCATCCTCCTTCCAAAATGTTCATTTACCTCTTGTTTTCTCCTACGTATGCACCTTTTAGTATTTCTTTTTTCCTCCTTATATAATTCCAAGCATCTTTCTTTTGAAACTTCATCATTTGCTTTTAGTACATTCAATATATATATATATATATATATATATATATATATATATATATATATATATATATATATATATATATATATATATTATTATATATATATATATATATATATATATATATATATATATATATATATATAACCTTATTGTTGCTCAAAAATACGGTTTTTTGTTTCTTTTTATAGTTTTTTCAAATAATATATTATTTTACTATTTTATATTAATTTTTAATTATTTCTTTGCAAATACAATCCTTGAAATAGTTTCGTTTCGAATAATTGTACCGTATAAAATATTTGATTTAATGTGTGCAGGCATGTAGCTTATATAAGATGGAGTTCTTAAAATTTTTTTCAAAAATATTATCCAAATCTAAAGATTTAGCATTAAAAATGATGTCAATGTTTTGAACAACTTACATTTATGAAAATTTTCTCCCATTTGAACATTAACAAATCAAAAAAAGGAATCGTGTCTAATTAACAATAATTTAAAACCAGTTTTTGATGAAGAACAATTATGGGAAAAAACTATTCTCATGAATTTAGCAATAAAATTTAGCTCCATATACTGAAAAAAGATGTAAACTAGTAAATAAAGATATTAAAAGGATATAAAGTATATATATATATATATATATATATATATATATATATATATATATATATATATATATATATATATATATATATATATATATATATATATAAACTTAAGATTCTTTCTGACCTCAAATCGATATTTAATTTAGTAATATCGAGGAAACCCATTTGTGGAATAAACGAGATTTGTTAACATGGCTTATATTCAATATGAGCATTAATAGAAAGCTCCAAAAAGTATATATATATATAATATATATATATATATATATATATATATATATATATATATATATATATATATATATATCATAACTATATATATATATATATAAATATGATAAACAAAGAACATAAAAGTGGGAAGGTAAAGAATTACTGCCTTCGGGATTGAACCACCGCGTGTTTGCGAAATGAGGACAATATGTTCGATGCTTTACGTTGAGCTATATAACCCTAAAAAGTTGAGTTCAAGAACAGTTTTTAAGCTTGAGTTCCCTTCAAGGCGACATCTCCAGGTGTCCAGCCTGTTCTATCCCTCGTTCTTAATAATATGTAGTTGTTAAATATTGCATAATCATGATTTATTATTTAGATCTCCCAAACAAGAACATAAAAGTGGGAAGGTAAATGATAGTGGTTCCAATCTAGAAGGCAGTAATTCTTTACCTTCCCTTTATGTTCTTTGTTTAAGATCTAAATAATAAATTGCAAGTTATGCAATATTTAACAACTACATATTATTAAGAACGAGGATAGGACAGGCTGGACACTTGGTGATGTCGCCTTGAGGAACTCGATTGTAAAACATTTGCAGACTCAACTTTCGGGTTGAACTTTTATATAGCTCAGTCGTGAAGCATCGAGCATATTGTCCTCATTTCGCAACAAGTGGTGGTTCAAGTAATTCTTTACCTTCCCACTTTATGTTCTTTGTTTAAGATATAAATAATAAATTGCGATTATGCAATATTTAACAACTATATATATATATATATATATATATATATATATATATATATATATATATATATATATATATATATATATATATATATATATATATATATATACAAACCGGCATAAATTTTTAGACTCTGATCCGTGAGGTCGAGATATTTTGTGTTCCTATTTTTGTGAACAATATGAATATAAAAGATTTATTCGAACTTTGTGAAAATACGCACACAAATACTATATAAAGTACTTGCTTAGTTACAAGGGAAATTATATAGAATGGTTCACCAGTCATTGTTAAGAGATGTACACGGGTGAGGTTTGCAAATTGCCTCGTACATAGGTGCACACTCACTATGACATACATGCAAATGTTTACATAACCGTCCCTATCCTGTAAATTTCCACATTAGAACTGGTGACCTCTGGAGACGAAGAAATGGGAAGCTTTATAACCAGTTGTGAAGCAAGGGGTTATCACTTCTCATTTCTTACATTCTCCTTCCTACATTTACAATAAATTCAAAGGAAAGTAGAATAAGACAGAGGAAAACTACTTGAGAGAGGGTAAAGAACTACAATTTGAAAAATACCACACTTTAACAAATTTTTAATTTGTTCTCGTAATAATTATTATAAGATCGTCTCTACTCTTTCTTTCTCAAGAGACATCTTTTTCTGTTTCTTATTTCTCTTTCTTTTTCATTTATCAATTTTTCTTTCTTTTTCTGATAGGGAGTTAACAAGGCCTTAGAAGATTTTTACATTTCTGAGATTTTCTACTACTACTTTATCATCTTTTTTATGTGAGCATTGTTATTAGTTATTTTTATCACTCTATATGGTCCACTGTATTTAGCCTCAAGCTTCCCAACATTATATTGCTGATTCTTTACTAATAAATATTTTGCATCTTTTAAGTTCTTAGGGAGGAAAACATTCCGGTTGCGCAGATTCATTCTTTTTGCAAGTGGTTTTGCCATCAATCCTGCAAGTTTTTCAATGTAGTTATCATAAGTCATTGGTCTATCTGGGACATCGGTATCTAATAGACCTCCAGGTATATTTATATTCTGATCTTTGCGGCGCGATCATGGTGCTTTAGCCCTGTTCTATGAAAAGAATGAGAGAAGGGGAGAGATTGAAACATATAATGGATTGGAGACCAGCAGGAAGACCGAGGAAGAGATGGATGGATTCAGTGGCGGAGGCTGTACAACGTAGAGGCAAGACGGTAGAGGAAGTAGAAGAGGAACGAACATTTGAAGATAGAA
Source organism: Trachelipus rathkii (assembly GCA_015478945.1). Taxonomy (NCBI): domain Eukaryota; kingdom Metazoa; phylum Arthropoda; class Malacostraca; order Isopoda; family Trachelipodidae; genus Trachelipus; species Trachelipus rathkii. Next base: position 21,791 of record JABUQX010011954.1, on the reverse strand, counting down.
ATCTTTGAAGAAGATTCTGGAGGAGTAGCACCTGACAGGCATACCTTAACAGGATGGATGGTACAATATATATATATATATATATATATATATATATATATATATATATATATATATATATATATATATATATATATATATATATATATATATATTATGCTTGTTGACAACACTTACCAGCTGATCCTTACCTACTACTTTATATATACTTAGCTGAATTGATTTACTTTATTTGGATTGCAACCTGATCCCTATTGCAATTAATTTTAAATTATTTTTCAAACGGACACCCACCCCCTTGCTCAGTCACAAACTATATAATCTATTGAAACTGCTTACACTTTTCATCACGAATAAAAGAAACTTTGCATTCATGGCCTTTGCCCTTATCTTTCACAATAATTCCAAAACGCAAATGGCATATCCCGTATAAAATGAAAACTCCAGATTTGCAATCCGACCCAAGGACGTGAAAAGGAAAAACGAGTATAGAAGAACAAGGTCTAAGATAAGTGTAATTTATATATAATAAAAAATAAAAAAACTGTGCGTAACCTAAAAACAAATGTTTTACTTTATGCGGGAAAATATTTGTAAACTTTTGAAGTAGCAATTTTTTAATAAACCTTTTTTTTTTTTTTTTGGTCTTAGACATGAACAAAATATTTGTACCTAAGAAATTTTAACAAATTTGTTTATTTTTTTTTTTTTTTTTTTTTCTTTGTCATTTGGAGTCATACGAAAAATTTATGTTAGAATATGTTATTTTTACATTTTTGCATGGTGTGATTTTTTTTACATTAATTTTTTTTACATTTTTTTTTTGGCCATTTTTACATCATTTACAATTTTTTTTTACTTTGTGGTTAAAAATATATGTATTTATTATTTACATTTGATGTGACTTTTAAGCAAATTTCATTTATATTTTGGTTGATTGACAAAATTTTGGTTTATATTTTTTTGGCTGGTAGTTTATCTCTGAATTTTTTTTGGTATTTCCTTACTTACTTTAAAACTAGCTCTAGAACACTTTCTTTAAAATAAATATAGTAAATTGGAAAAAAGATTTCCTTATCCTTCTCTCTGTAAGGAAATTTTATTTTCTTAAAATTTTAAACTCAATTTAGAACAAAAGAATCATAAAAAAAAAATCCAATAAATAAAATCATTAGAAAAGGTCATCCTAATTCTCGCGTCAGTTTTAAAGAATATCTTTATCTTAAAAATAAACAATCAATTAATTTTAAAAAAGGTTCATCTTAATTCATAAAATAAGAAGCGTTCTTAATGGCCATGGGTTCATGGGTTCCGTCCCAAAACACGACCAAAATTTTTTTTAGAACCATTAAGCATTTTAGCCAAACATAAAATCTTAAAAATCTCTTCCTCCAATTAGAAAATTTAATCCCAACACGTCACAAATACCCTCCTTCTACAAAACATTTCGGACTATAATAATTTTGAACATAAAACGTGGACAAACCTTCACCAAAAATTTATCAATGACTCCTCCTTTCCAAAAAGACTATATAAAGGAACACTTTCATTCACACTGCATATTCTAGAAAAAGCAGTCTACATATCACATGGAAAGATAAAGGTTATCATTGGGTTATTATTTTTATGCCAATTTGGAATTATTATTTTACACTTATATTGTATTAAAATTGTTGTAACCATTTTATTTGTAAATGTGGATAAGCTCTGGTGGAAGCTGTTAAGCTTCCATTGGGCAATATTTATTTTCTGTAGAAGGAACTTCTTTTTTTTCTAATAAACAATTACAGA
>JABUQX010011954.1:0-15000 GCA_015478945.1 Trachelipus rathkii | reverse complement strand
GAAATATATATGTTTATATATATATATATATATATATGTCAACGATTTTTTCAAATCTCGACTAAATTGTTTTTATTGTTTTTATTGTTGCTGTTGTTTACAAGGCACTATAGCTTCAATCCCCCTTGTTTCAGAATGGGGAGGGGGGTATTTGTTGATGCATTCTCTCATGTCCAGCGGGACCGAAAAGCGAGGGCATCACCTTATTCCAAGATTGCAACATTTTTTAGGCAACCAAAACCCTAGGCACACCCTTCTTTTCTCATGGAGCAAGTCGCGTGTTGGTTTCCTTATTGATTGCATTCGCTTCTCATTCGGTGTAACCTTATTTTGGTGCATGTGTTTGTGTTTTGTCTTTGTCTCTTCAATCTTATTTGAAGCAGAGGCCTAATTACATTTTTAACCTTTTATTAATTAATCTGCATTTGTTTGTTATCTAATTGCATGTTAATTAATGGTGATCTATAATCGTGCTTGCTTGTAATTCGAGCTCCATAAGTACCTCATTGCGTGGGTATGAATCATAAAGTGAGCTGAACTCAGATAAGCTCTTCATTCGTTGTTAGTACACACGAGCTTAATTATTTGTATTTGTGAATAAACAAACACTCTCTAACTATCCTACTAGAGTAGCTTAGATGATACTGTAAATCTCTTCAGTCTCATTTATTGGAGGTACATAAAACACGCTGTCCTGTTTTCTTCTCCTCATCTGGCTGTACACCTTATTTCTCTTTAGGGTATCTCAAGAATTTTCTGTATATTCTTGAGAGGGTTCTCCCATCTTATAATCGGTTTAGTACACATATATGTGTATATTTTTCGTGTACACCTGTATGTTTAGCAAGGAATTCCACTAGAAAGGGGGAGGGGCAAAGGAGGCCTTCTTTCTTCACACTACAAAATTATATTCGTAATTATATTACATCATTTTTGTACCACGGCATTATATTTTTATTATTTGGTGTCTGTCTGTATGTGCTATCCTGTAAGAAAGCTGTACTTACATGTGAATGCATAAACAACAGGCAAAATTGGGGTAACCCCTTTTCTGCGATTAAAATAAAAAGGGGTTAAAAATTAGAGAGAGAGGGAGGGGAACTGCATATTACCTAATTTAGTCGCTCAATATCTCCCCCAATCTATCGTAGAATAACAAAACTCAACTCTGCGCCCAACGTGGAATGAACCCCACCCCACCACTTGGCACCTTCCAGTGCCTAGCAGAGACAATCCATTACTAATGTTGTTTTTGCAGGTGACCTTTACCCTCGTTGCCTCCTTATTCGGCACGGCATTCCGTGCTATCACTCTCCCTTTGCCCTCGTATTCAAATTTATGGGTTATGCCCGCTCTTCGCCGGGGAGCTTGGAGAACATACCCATTCTACCATATGAAAGAAGCTGCTAAAGTCGAAAATCCTTTAATTAAACTTAACAATGGTTGTTTACAGTATATGACTTAATGACTTTCTTGGGTTCACTGAAATTGAAAATTGAAAATTAAATTGCTTTCAAATTTATTTTACTTTCATTGTTTGATTTTCGACTCAATTTTCAATTTTATTTATTTTTTTTCTTTCGTAATGTTGTGAGCATCAAACTTTTCATTTTTACATTACATAGGAGTTATTCCGTCTTGCACGTGTAACATTGCTACTTTTAATTTTTATTTAATTTTTTTTTTTTTTTGTTACTGTGAAGAAGTTACTTCTCAATTTGTCCTTACTTTTAATTTTATTTTTATTTTTTTGCCTTTATTTTTATTTTTAATTTTTATTTTTTATTTTTATTTTTATTTTAATCTTGTGCAGTCAATTCTGTTTCACCTTTTAACTCTTCGGTTATAGGAATGTACGCGAATAGACACACGTCTAACTATAAGTGTGTGTTAATAATTTATTCTACACGTACGCGCACACATATATCGTGTGGTGTGCTGTTTGCAAATTTCCATCGTTGCATTTTTAATATGCATCTTTTGTTATACTCTTACCTTTACTATCTTTATTTATTATTTATTTGCTATATATACTTTACTATGCTAACTATTTATTTTTAACATATATATATATACCTATATACTATACTCTTTAATATTTTACTATTCTTTACTCTTCTTTACTATACATATTTAACTATAATACTTTCACTATTTATATACTATTATTTAATTAATATTATTATATGTATTATTGTTATTATTATTGTGTGTTATTGTGTGTGTGTGTGTGTTATTTATTATTATTATCATTGTTATTGTTCTAATGGTATTATTATTATTATAGTAAATATATTATTATCATAGTAATTCTGTATTATCAGTCAAGTAATTATTATTATTCTAGTAATTATTATTATTATTCTAGCAATTATTATTATTATTATTATTATTATTATTATTATTATTATTATTATTATTATTATTATTATTATTATTATTATTATTATTATTATTATTATCATTTACTCTTGCCTTCTTGTATTACATATAATGTTAAGATATTCTTTATTCTTTGAAAGGTCTCAAACTCTCAGAATTTCTTGCTCCTTTTCTAAAATAATTTTTTCATTTTTTGCTTTTATTTTTTGTTTGTCTGTATGCATCGAACCTTTGTCGTTTGAAGAAGCAGACACATTTTTCTTTTAATCCTTTCTTTATTTTTCTTTTTCTTTTCTTTTATGTTTGTCTGTATGTATTGAACCTTTGTTGTTTGAAGAAGCATATATATATATATATATATATATATATATATATTTTTATTTATATATTTTTATATATATATATATATATATATATATATATATATATATATATATATATATATATATATATATATATATATATATATATATATATATATATTTATATATATATATATATATATATATATATATATATATATATATATAAATATATATATATATATATATATATATATATATATATATATATATTGGTTTTTATTATTTTCCTGATTTTTTATTTTTTCTTATTTTTATTTTCTTTTTTATGTTTGTCTGCATGCATCGAACCTTTGTCGTTTGAAAAAGCAGACTTATACTTTTTTTTGTTTTAATCTTTTTTTCATTTTTTTTTTATGTTTGTCTGTATTTGTTGGCTTACAGTTGACATAGACACAAAACGCAGTTTACTTTGGTGAAACGTGTTTTAATATTTTGTATAGGCTATACCTTTCCATTTTGGTGATTTAATTAAATTATAATAAGAAGGTTATGACAAGGCCGAGGGAAGCAAAGGGACCTGTCCCCACAGGTGTTGAGAACATTTCTAATTTGGATAATGTGGATTCCCCAGCACAAGAAAGCTCAGGGAGGCGAAACGAGTTCGCTTATCTCAAAGAGCTCGTCTCAGTCTTGCCTCTACCGAACTTGAAGATTTGTTGTCAGCTCCTGATGCCTCCCCCAGTCTGTTCTCACACTTAGTCAATTATTAAACAATATCGGTTTAAAACTTGACGAGAGTGACAAGATCATTCAAGACTCCTTAAACGGTTCATTATTTATTGCAGATGATACAGAATGTTTTAAAATTCAAAGGATGATCCGAGAACAAATAAATCGTGCTGATGAATATCTGAACTCTATGAAAAAATCTAATAGAGGTTCATCTACTTCTTCCTCAACGAGGAATTCTTGTTGCTCTAGGAACAACCATAACTTCGGTCTTTTTAGGCCTCCTGCTAAAAAGCTACCACTATTTTATGGTGATTCACTTGAATTCCAACCGTTTAAGGAGGCATTTGAGTCAATAGCAGAAGGTCACGGTTATAAGGACAATATTAAATTGGAACTTCTTTTCGATTGCTTAAGGGGTAATGCCTTGAAACTTGTTTCCGGATACTCACGGGTCGGAGAGAATTACCAGATTGTTCTGAAGCAGCTTATAAATGACTTTGGTAACAAAGTCAAGGTCACTGAAACGCTAATTTTGAAATTATTTGGACTGTCTCCTCCTAAATATAATTATGAGGACCTGTATAAATTTAAAGCAGATTTGTTCTGCTATGTAGAATCCCTTAAGAATAAGGAGATGGTTGGTGATTGTAAAAGTTGCTCAATCATTCTAGGTTCCCTCCTAGCTCAGAAAATACCCCAGGAGATAAAGGACAAAGTACCCTGGGGCAAGGCCAAAGAAAATTGGACTCTAGACTTTCTCGTGGAGATGGTAGATCAAGCCCTCTCTTTTTTGGAAGCATCTAGAGAAATTTCTTCCGAAACCAAAGGAGCTAAGGAGACCAGAGAATCATCTAAGGGGAGTAATACCCCACAACAATCACCAACAAACAAACAGAAGTCCACAGGAGCCAAACGAAGGCTTCAACAATTTTGACTACTACGAGAACAAAATCCCCCTCTACGAAACAACCTGCTCAAAATGCGGCCCCCACCAGTCAGAATACTAGCAATAAAGTCAAAACATGTAGATTTTGTAAAGGACCGCATTATCCTTCGGAGTGTGTCTTGCTTCCGACACCAGAATTGAGACAACAGGTTGTTAAGGCTCAAGGTTGGTGTGAACGGTGTTTGGCTCAGAACCACACCACCTCCAATTGCAAAAACCAAAGTCCTTGTTTTAAGTCTCAGGCAATAGATCATCATATAGTGTTCTGTCGTCAAAATGGAAACCAGAGCCAGAGGGCAAACGTTTCCCAACAGACACAACCCGCGTCTCCTCCTCAGAAGACTTTGAATAATGTGACAACACTCCTCTCAGCAAATAAAGGAGTTGCTTTACCATTAGCAGACTTATCCGTTTATAAAGGAGATAAGACTATACTTGTAAGAGCACTTTATGATCAAGAGTCGCAACGCAGTCTATTGTATATAACTCAGTGAACGAAGCATTACCCGTGTACTCCTCACTCAAAACTTGTATAGCTATTAACGGCATTAAACAAAATGGCCCCGCCATGTTACGTAATGTCGTGACTTTAAAAATTAAGACGGAAGGTGGAGCCATTCCCAACTCGGCTATCGTTGTTGATCACCTTCCCACAGATATACATATCCTGGATTGGTCAGGACAACAAGGATTCTACGTAGACATCATGTCAAATTAGCCAACCCTTATCTCACTGGAAATAGTGTGACAGATATAGGGATTCATGTGGGCTCTGACGCTCTTCACCGATTTTTGAAGTCATATAAGACTTTCCGCGGAATCAATCTGATGGATACCAACGTTGGAAAATTAATTTGGGGGGAATTACCCTTTATTTCCAGCGATTCTGAGTCACAGATTTTGGTCGTTTCTACGTATCTGGCCGAAGTTCGTCTCTATGACGATTTTAGACCCGAAACAATCCCCTTCAACAAGGAGCACCAACCTTCCTCCACAATACGTAAAGAAGAAATCGAGAGGAACATTTTCCGTCCTAACTTAGCGATGAAGATGAGGTGGAGATACAGTAGTTTCCATCCAGTGCGCCCGAAGAAGAAGAGGGGAGAGAAGCTTCATTCCCACACGAGGATTTAGACCGCCTGTGGTGTCTCTATCACACATTGGCATCCTACCAAATGAACTATTCACCAAGCGAAAAGCTAACTGGGAGTCGTTGGGAGAAAACCTCATATACAGGAACGGAAGTATGTTGTTTCGCTACCATGGCGTTCCAATCACCCTCTACTCCCGGATAATTACGCTCTTTCAAAGCGACTACTTTACAGATTCTTAGATCCGATCCTAAACTTCTTAACCGTTTCCGAGTCATCTACGGGATCAATCAGTTTCTTGAAGAGGTGATGAATCCCACACTAAAAGCATTCATCTGAGACGAAACTTTGCGTGCCACTCCTCATGGTTTGTAAACATCTCTCACAGGACTAAAGATTAATGTTAATTGTTCTTCTAGCAATGCAAAAGCTAATGTGTTCATAAATTCAGGTACCCTCTCACTTCATGTGCCAGATTAGGGTAAAATTCTCCTCAAGTTCCGCTTGAGACGTTATGCCACTTCTTCAGACATAGAGAAGGCATTTTTAGGGATCCGTCTTGCGCCAAAGGATAAGGATTCCACACGTTTTTTATGGGTGAAGGACCCCTCAGATGTTAGAAGTCCCATAGTGACATACTCTTTTAAGTCCGTTTTATTTGGCACACATGCAGCCCATTTTTGCTGGCTGTTTGTATTCATCACCATGTCCAACACTCAGATACTGATTACGAGGATATTATCCTCAACCAAATTTATGGCGACAACCTCTTCGTGACCTTTGACACCGAAGAAGAGGTGGAAGATTTTTTCTTTCAATCAAGAGATCTTTCAAAAGGCTGGTCTCAATCTACGAGAGTGGACATCAAACTCACAACTTGCGAACGCCGAGTTCAAGACAAATAAGGTTGGTGCTGATAAAACCACCATTAAGGTTTTGGGGTTGGAGTGGGATACAGTTGAAGACACAGTTTCCTACAATCACAAGACATTTGAGACGGAAGCTGACACTAAAAGGAAGATTCTTCATAATATAGCATCGGCATTCAATCCCCTCGGTATATTATCACCTGTAGTGATACGAGGGAAGATACTCCTCCAGAAATTATGGAAAAGCAGATTAGATTGGGATCATAAAATCCCGGAGGAGTATAAAAGGGTGACAGGCCATGCCTAATAGCCTGTCTCATTGCCTAAATCTTAAGTTACCTCGGCAGTTAGTATTTTCAAAGGAAGTGGAACTACATGCCTTCTCAGATGTTTCGAAGGCTGATTATGCTACTGTAGTGTACATCGTTTTCGACTTAGATACTGACTTAGATTCAAGTCTCACTACACATACTTCCAATATTCTTATGGCTAAGGTAAAGGTTTCTCCCATAAGGGAACTTACCATGCCACGTTTGGAACTCATGGGGACATTACTCTCCACCCGAATTCTTAATTTTATTCAGTGCGTATGAGGGTCTATTAAGAGTTCGTAAAATCTATTGCTGGAGTGACAGTCAAGTCGCTTTATAATGGATACATTATACATTCTACGAAGCAGCTTCCTACTTTCAACTAAAATAGAGTGGATGAAATTAGAAAAAATTTGCCGTCAGCAGAGTGGAGGTACCTTCCTACCAAAGACAACCCAGCCGACGCTGCTTACCGTGGATCCAGCTATAAATACATCTTTTCAGATTTATGGCAAAGATGACCCATCTTGCTTTTAAAGCCATCTGACTGGCATACATGGGCCGAACATTCATCATTTTCGGAAGACATCTTGGAGGAGAACAATATTGCTGTAGCTACAACAGTTACATGAAGTCCGGAAGGGTTCTCCTCCTAGAGTTGAATAATTATTCACCACTTGACAAGGTGTATCGCATTACTACATTGGTATATCGATTCATTCAGAATCTTAGGAATGCGAAGCTTAGAGCGCCTTTGATCAAGACCATTACTCAACCAGTCTTCTCTCACCAATTTTCTATAGAAAAGAAAAGTAGGGCAGAGTTTTATTGGATTCGAACCCTTCAAAGAGAACTTTCAACACGAAATAATCTGCATTCGAGATAACTTTAAACAGTTAAGTTTGAAATTAGTGGAGGGTGTTCTTAGGTGTGATAGACTTAATAATGTCTTACTTCCGTATGATACCAAGTTCCCTATCCTCCTTCCAAACAATTCACATTTTATTAAGCTTATTGTATCTAATTTTCATAACACTCGTCACCACATAGGAATTTCAAAACTTCTTTTGATCATCTCGCTCTAGAAGTTCTATTGTTACCACGCAGTGCGGCAGCTATACAGAAGAATCGACCACAGACCTTGGGTTATGCTGCAACGCCTCCCACAGCATTTTCATTTTCAACCACAAAAGTGCATCCACTACATCCATTTTCTTGGTATAGAGCAAACCCTTCACAGTCATTGGAGTGGACTTTACAGGGTACTTCAACGTGAAGACTTCGAAACTGACTGTATCATAAGTGTTATATAGCTTTTTTTTATTCGCGCTGTTACTCGGCTTCTCACCTGGGAGCTTGCCTTCGAATAGATAGCACAGAAATCCTTCATGAAAGCGCGTACGGAGTGTTCATTGGGCAGACGTAGGACTCTTTCAATAATATACTCAGCCAACGCGACTTATTCCAACGGCGGTCTCAGTATATCAAAAGATTTTGCGCTAACATTGACAGCTGGTTATGAGATTTATTGACCACACACTCCATACTTGGAGTCTTAAAATCCAGCTCTATAGCTACTTGGGTGGTCTTTGTGAAACGTTAATCGGGTAAACTAAAACAACATCCTATAAGAGAATCTGAAGAATCGCTTTTAGTCACATTGACTATGTTTTACACAGTCTCGAAGAATTCGAACTAGTTCTTAACTTGTAACCCCCAACTTTGTGGGAGACGACGTTCATTGCGAGGACCTCTGACACCTTCACACCTACTCGTGGGTTATAATGCTTAACACTCCTTCCTATTCCAGAAGAGCTGTTACCGTCGGGCCATTCACCTGGAGCTTGCCTTCAATAATAGCATAGTCTTTCTTGAGAGTACTACGTAGGTTCATAGGCAGGCGTGGCACTTCTATAATATACTCTGACAACGCGACTTATTTCCAGGCGGCATCTCAGTATATTAACCATTTGCCTACATTACCATCGGTTACAGATTTTTTGACCTAACACTCCATTACTTGGAGATTTAACCCCGCTCGTAGTAGTATCTACGGAGAGTTCTTTGAACGCTTAATCGTGTTAACTAAAACCCATTTCAAGAAAGTTCTAGAAACTGCCTCAGTTTCATATGACGAGTTTTACACAGTTATCGCCGAGGTTGAAATAGTTAACTGCAGACCCCTCACCTTTGTGGAAGATAACGCATTAAGACAAATTCTTTCAGATGAAGAATAATCGGAACAATTTTTTTTTTTTTTGTGTCCTTTGACATAAAATACAAATGTTTTACAATTAGACATTACGTACACTGCACAGTAACGTCCTTTATCTTGTGCTCCATAGACACAACTATAGAACTTTTATCTTGGATTCCTTGTACTCAGGGGGGAGTTTGATGACATCTGCTTTAAACATGGTACAAACTTAATATTTTAAGCTCGCTGTGGCCTGCAAACCTTTCGAAGCTTTCAGGGCAATTGTTGGCCGTTCATTTTTTTTATCATATCTCTTTTTAAAAACTGAATTATCCTAGATCCCCTTCTTGTTGGTCACGTTTCCGTAGGTGTTTGGATGGGCGTATCACGTGACATCGCCGGATAGAGAAATTCCTGGAACTTTAAAGAGGTGACAACCCCTCTTATATATTTCCCTTTAATATGAAGGAATGACATTCTCTTTTACAATACTTAATCATCACCTTACTTCCAAGAAATTGTAGAGTTCGTGTGCTTTTGGCGTTCCCAAACGCCAGGTTCCTTTCGAAGGGGGGTTCTCACGATGGTTGAGCAAAATAAATATTATTTTACGAGTATCGTATGAGTAGTTTTCTACCCAAACAATTCAAAGGGTTAAGTTAGCATGATGGAAACGGAGTGTTCAGTATCAAATATGCTTTTCATCATATGTGAATTTAGATCGTTCTTTAAACGCGACTGAGACTTCAATGGGTTGAGGGTACAGTGGATTTATCTTAAATAGACAATTTTTTCCCATCAATATCTCCTGGAAGAATGGAGGCCTTCATGTATTTTTCTTTTTATTGCAATTCTATAAAAATAGTCTTCAATAAACATCTTTTCCCCCTTCTCTTCGGTAGGAGTTTAAAATCGAAGATTTTGAGAATCTTGACCAAATTGTTTTTTTTATTGTTTTATTATTTCGATGCACTATAGCTATGCAGTTATATATGAGCAATTTTGTTTTGCTCAAAAAGGAATTTCCTTTGTCCTCATAACGTTCAAGGTCTTGTATGCAACAGAGGTCTGTTTATGTTATTAAATTCTCCACCAACATTGCAACACCTTGGGACTAGAGGCCCGAGCACTCCCTTTTTCTCATAGCGCCAGTCACATGCTCACCAGCATTCTGGTCACATATCGCTTCTCCTAATACAGTGTATCTATTTTGTGCATTGTGTGTGTTTTTCCTGTCTCTTTATAATTAATAAAGTAGATCCATTAATATTTTTAACTTTCTATTAATTAATTTGCATAAGTGTAAATCTAATTGCATGTTAATTAGTGATCTTTTCGTACCTTGTAATTTGAGCCTACAGTAAGTAAGTCGTGTGTGAGAACCAGAGTGTGTAGAACTCAAGTAAGTCCTTTATTTTTTGTATTTTTACACACGAGTTTAAATAATTTTTTTTGAAGAGGAAACAAGCATTCTTTCACTGTCGTATTAGAGTAGTTTTAGATGATACTTGAATATCTCCAGTTTCATCTATTTGGAGATATATCAGCCAAACATCTATTAAAAAACCCTAGCCAAATGTCTGATTAGGCACTCAACAAGCGTCTTTTTTACTTTAACTCTGCGCACTCTTATCCACCACTCAATATTAACATTCTTTCTTCCTACTTTAGCACATCCACAACATCTTTTGGAACTACTAACAACCGATTTCATCATTTGCTTCAAGATTTGTTCAGTTTCAACTTGTTCGCAATCAACTGATTTACTTACAAGCGCTCCCCAAGTACTTATCCCTTTTTCACTTAACTTCTTACTCTTAATTTAACCCATTCCTTTCCTCTCCATCCCCCCACTAACTTTAATTTTATATAACAATAAACATAAGAATCCATAATCCCATTCCAACCCCCTCACTATTTAACATCCAACACATACTTCAACATGTAATTCTTCACCAACACAAAAAGCAATCATACTTATCACTCTCAATACCATCTGCCTTACACCAACTCTAGTATATATATTTATGAATACTCTTTTGTGTTTAAAGAAAGTATTACATACACACATACCTCTCTCCTCACAGAAATCAATCACCTCCCTACCATTTTCATTTTCTCCTGACACCCCAAAGCCACCTGTTATACAATCCCTTTTTTGAAATACCTATTCGACTATTGTGAAACACGTATTCGTTTTTTTCTGATCGATCTCTGTTTCATCTCGTCTATTGACATCATCTTTCATAGCTATTTCACTGAAATCAACTAATTCTGTATTTTCCGTAAAGAGAAAAGAAAATTGTGTGCACCATTTCAAAATAAATAAAATTCACAATTTTATATCCGACAGTAGAAACTCAAAGAGTTTCATGATAAAAACAACTTTCAGTGGGCATTTCATATGTCTCATCTTCACACCACACCTCTGCCATTTCAACACGTTTTCTTTCACCTTTGTTCTGTCACGAGTGAGAAATAATCAAATTTGTCCTTTCTAAATACATCCAATCACCCAGTCTCCTCAACCATATATTCCCTCTGGCATTCCATTGTTACCCATACGATTCCATGCATTCTTCGTCGTAAATGATTAGAAGTGTTGCTGTACGGGCTATCAGCCTCCCGGACACTGCCAGATCTAGCATTCCTGGAAGAAAGATGAATGGCAATCGAGGCAGCCAATCCCAGACTACCACTGTCCCATTAAGTCGCTTTCCACGACACGAGGAACCATACGCCTGCTGGGCAAATTCTGTCTCCCCCTACACAATAGGGATATTAAGTGATCAGGTATGTTTGTAAGATGTGTCGAGATAGAGGCGTGGATATAAGTATTTGTATAGCATACTTGGATATCAAGGTAGTGTTCGGAGAGTCGTCGAATATGAAGCCAAACATTAAAGTGGATCCGGTCAATAGCAGCGGCAAAGCGTCAGTCATGAAAACCCTCAAACACCGATAATCGCCAATAGGACGGTAAATTTTATCCGCAGCGAAGTGCGCTCCATATGATATATTATATCCATAATATATAATATATATATACGTATTATCGATATACGTATAAGACTAACCATAGCAATAGCAGCGCGCAGATATATATACAGTATTATAGTATGTAGTTTATCAATAATAATAACGATATATATATATATATAGACCGTATATATATCATAATCATTTATATATATATACATATATGATATATATATATATATAGTATAAATAATAGTAACTACTAAAGCATTTATATAATATTATATATATATATTATATATATATAATATATATATAGTATATAGTATATATATATATATATAGTATATATATACTATATATATATATAGAATATCATAATATATATAATTATACGTATAACTATATATATTATATTCATATTTATATTATATAATAATAGTCATATATATATATTGATATATTATATATATATATATAATATATATATCAATACTATAATATGAAACATCCTAACTAGGATCCTAATAAGAGAAACTATTCTCTTTTCAACAGAAGAACAAGCAGAATAAATAAACTTTCCTATATTTGGAGACAAAAAAGTGAAACCTTAACAAGAATTATCAATCCATGTAATCCACAAAGACCCTATGATTTTGATACACATTCTTGGGGGCTAAATAATCTTAGTTCCGTTGAGACTTTAAAGGCCATTTGTTCTTAAGAAGAAATTTGCCAGTTTGCCAAAACAGAATTGTTCTAAATTCTAAAGATAAATTTTTGTAAATGTGAAAATAAATATAACAATTTTGAGATTATTTTATTTTCGTTCATTTTTTAAAGAAAAAAGTATTTTTCTCCAGTTAAGGTTATTTGAACATATTTTTATACTAGTGTTTTCTAGACCACTTTGAAGTGAATTTACATTCATTATTTTGAAGAAAATATTTTTTTTTGTATTTGGAAAAAATTTCACTAATTAGTTTTTTAATGGGATTTGCTCGAAAGAGCATATTTTTCTGAATTTCTTTATTTTTTACTGAGTAAAAGTTGTAAATTTTAAGTAGGACTACGGAGTCAGTAATTTTTTATTTTATTTTATTTACTTGTATTTTTTTTTTTTTTTTTTTTTTTTTTTTTTTTTTTTTTTGCCGGATTTACACTTTTAAAATTAATTGCTCAAGATTCCAACTCATTTTAACGAGCGCCTCTTTCCTTATCATGCGTGCTTTTGACCACGGAGGAACGTCATTCTCAAAAGCCAACGAAGGCGTTTTAAAGGTGCTTTTATCGATGGAACTCATTGATCTATTCGCCGGCGTTAGAGCGTCTGCGTCAAAAGCGCTAGTATAGAGGAGGCCTAAAATTACTCTGCTCTGCATCCCCTCCCCTCCGGCAATTAACTCTGCCTAAAATAACCTTTAAGTCTGTATTTCTTTGTGAAAAATATATGAAAAAATAATGATTGGTAATAACTTGTTTATTTTTCATTATAATAAGAAATACAAATATAAAAATATTTTACTGTAATTTTTTTTTCTGGCTTGGCAGTCCTCTTCTGGAGGATCTCTGCAGAGCCTTTTGTAAAAAAAAATTCTGGAATTGTTCAAATTTAATACTGCCTGTGATACGCTTATGTAATTTATAGAATTGAATAGAGTATATAATTTTTTTCTATATGTAAACAATAATAATAAAATAATAATAATAATAATAATAATAATAATAAATAATAATAATAATAATAATAATAATAATAATAATAATAATAATAATAATAATAATAATCAATAATAATAATAATAATAATTCATAAATTCCTTGTTTTCTGATTCTGGGAAATCAAATTCAAAAGATATTATTAGATTAAATTAACATTTTTGACTATCACATTTCGAACTTTCATTTATTTATTCAAAATTTTATCCTGTTGCAGTTTTCCATTGTTTATGTTAATAATATTTAAATATTAAAGGGAGTAAAGGACTCTTTGACATCGGAATCTATAGCAATGTTATAAATAATTATTTTTATTTTTATATTTTACAATATGGCTTTTTTTTTTTTTTTTTTTTTTGTTTATCGTTTTAGTATAAAGTGTAAATCAATTCAGAAATAATTAAAACTTTTATAAAATATTCAGATTTATTATATATTATTATTATTATATTATATTATTATTATTATTATTATTATTATTATTATTATTATTATTATTATTATTATATTATTGATTATTATTTTGGCTCAAAGACTAAAAATTAGCAGAAGCCCATTTCTCGTTATTGTATTTTTTTTTTTAATATTTATTCTGCTTTTAAATAAGTATTGTAATACATTACATGGACAGAATAAAGTATTTTTGATTTTGATTTGATTTTTTGATTATTAACAATAGATGACCTTTTTTTCTTTATGGAATAGGTGAACCTTAATTACTGAAATAATTAACTCCGACAAACAAATAATGAAAAAGTTTAACGTTATTATAACTTTTAATTAAAAATTTTGCCTTATATAAGGGAACGGAAAATGCCAGAACCTTACTCTCAAATTTAGAAGTAAATTAGAAAATAAGATATATACCGTATATATAGATATATACATACTTATATATGTATTTATATAAATATATATATATATATATATAATATTATATATATATATATATATATATAACTAGTAATATATCTATAATATTATATATATATATAATATATATATAATATATATACTATATATATATATATTATATATATTATAGTATTAATATATATATATATATTTTAAATATATATATATCTATATATATATATATATATACTATATTTAGTATCTATATATATATTTTTTATTGTAGAATTCTGGTAAACTATCGGATTAACAATGAGTCATCCTACTATTCGATACCAACGGTATATATATATATATATATATAATATATATATATATATATATATATATATATAAATATTATATATATTAGATTATATATATATAATATATATATATTATATATATATATATAAATAGTATATATATATATATATAGTATATTTATATTAGGGTTGGGTATTAAAAAAACGTGTTCCGTTTTTTAAAAAAGACGTTTTTTAATAAAAAAACCAAAGCAAAAATTTTTTTTTTTTTTTTTTTTAAATTACTTATTTTTCATATATAACAAGTCT
>JABUQX010011953.1:15000-19462 GCA_015478945.1 Trachelipus rathkii | reverse complement strand
ATATATATATATATATATATATATAAGATATATATATATGTATATATATATACATATATATATATTGAGGATAAAAATTAGAGAGTCCTCTTCTTAAAAACTCAGACTTTATAGTTAAATAAAACAATTAATTAAAAACCACTTTAAAAAACATTATTTGATATTTAATTTTTATTTCACTTAAAGTTTTTTAAAAAGTTAGCTTGAAATTAGTCTATTTTATATATACATATATATATAAGATATATATAGAAAGAGTAAAGAAGTGTATATATATATATATATATATATATATATATATATATATATATATTTATATATATATATATATTTATATATATATTTGAGAAACCGTTCATAAAGTTATATATACCGTCTTGCACCTTTTTGTTAAAACATTTAAAAATATTTTCTTGTTTAATGAACTTTCTTATAAGAAAAAGAGAGAGAAAGAGAGAGAGAGAGAGAGAGAGAGAGAGAGAGAGAGAGAGAGAGAGAGAGAGAGAGAGAGAGAGAGAGAACATATGAGTCGATAATAGAGTAATAAGAAATTGAACTTTGTGTATTTAACATTAACAAGAGCAAAACAGGAATCGAACACTTATAGAAATTTCTGAATTAATTTGCAATATATATATATATATATATATATATATAAATATATATATATATATATATATTGAGTGTTTTTTATATATAAAGATAAAGATATATATTATTACACATATAGGGATATACATACATATATTTTATTATTATTATTATTACTCTTATATTATTACATTTATTTATAATAATTTTATTAATGTTATTTATTACAATTATTCAATCGATATATATTCCTCTAGTTATATATATATATATATATATATATATATATATATATATATATATATATATATATATACATATATATATATATATATTATTACATAATATATATTATATATATATATATGTTAAAGATATATACATATTATTATTAAATATTAATTTCAAGTATTATTATATATATATATATATACATATATTAGAGTATATATATTAATATTATATATTATTATTAATATACAGATATAAATATGATTATTATTATAAATATATATTATACATATATATATATATATATATATATATATGACCTATCCAAACTTAACCTAACCTAACCTAATAAATCTTATCGAATCTAATATTTTTTAAAATTGAAAAAGGTAAAAGAAAAAAAAAGTGCAAAAAAAATGCTCCATTTAAATGCCGTTTTTTTTTATTATTTTTGTTTTTGTTTTTAAATCATCTGAAAATAAAAGAAAATATATTGATGGGAACATGTAACAGGAATAACTGTCGTTAAATATTAATCGAAGAATATTCTTCAGTTAAATTTTATTATTATTTTTTCCTTATGTAGTACTATCAAGATATTGTGTGAGAAAAATAAAATTTATATTTTAGACCAAAAGAACTAAGAAACAAACTAACAGATGACGAAAGTAGAGAGAAGATGAATATATGTGTGTGTGTGTGCGTGTAAGTGAGAGAAAGAGAGAGAGAGAGAGAGAGAGAGAGAAGAGAGAGAGAGAGAGAGAGAGAGAGAGAGAGAGAGAGAGAGAGAGAGAGAAAGTCAAAATAAATATTTAAAAACTATAAATCAATAAAATATCATTGAAAAACTCACCCAAGGGCTTATTAGTTCTCGTCCCGTCGCACAACACGAGGAAGTTTATGAATATAAATATTGGAGTGAAGATCATTTTCCAAGGACTACAATTATTATCAATTTAAAAAGTTGTAATAAAATATTATTATACAATGCGCTACAAAATCCTTACTATATACATTATATATATATATATATATATATATATTATTATATAGGATATGGATTATTATTTGTAGAAAATTTTATATAATATTATAAAAATTTATATATATATTTTATATATATATAATATATATATATATATATATATATATATATATATATATATATATATATATATACATATATATTGGCTACATATATACATATACATCTATATATATATTATAAATATATATATATGTTAAGGTTATATATATATATATATATAGTATATATAATATGCTGCTATTACATATATATATATTAGAAGAGCGCTCATACATACATATATACATATATATATATATATAGATGAATACATATTATTATTATTATTATTAACATATATATATATATATATTATTACTACATATTATTATATATATATATTATTATATTATTATTATTAATATATATATTATTATATATATATATATATTATTATTATATACATATATATATATATATATATATATATATATATATATATATATATATATATATATATATATATATATTTATATATATATATACATAAATATGAAGTATATATGTTTATATATTATTATAGTATATTATTAATATTGTTGATATTATTACTATATATATATATTATTAATTGTGAAAAATATTATTATTGTGAAGAGCAAACATATATACATAAATATATATATATAGACATATATATATATAGCACACGTATAAGTATATATATATATATATATATATATATATTATTCGGCATTTAGTTAAAACGTTTATCCAAAAGGAACTTTCAAACTTTCACCCTTATTTTATTATCTTACATTTTATGTTAACTTTTTTTATTATATTTATTTGTCATTGATTTAATTGTCCAAGAAATCGTTTAAAAGTAACTATTTTTACTTTCTAATTTGTGAGGACATCATGTATTTAACAAGCGGGAAGCGAATAATAAAGATTTTAGTACTACAATCAGAATTTTCAGATAAATTTATTATTATTATTATTATTATTATTATTATTATTATTATTATTATTATTATTATTATTATTATTATTATTATTATTATTATTATTATTATTATTATTATTATTATTATTATTATTATTATTTTTATTATTTTTTATAATTTTTCTTACTCTTATTAGTATTCCTCATATTATTATTATTATTTATTATTATTATTATTATTATTATTATTATTATTATTTTTATTATTATTATTATTATTATATTATTATTATTATTATTATTATTATTATTATTATTATTAATATCATTATTATTATTACATATTATTATTTATTATTATTATTATTATTATTATTATTGGCCATTATTATTTACAGCCTGTCATTTTTTTAAAATTAGCAATATTTTTTATTATTATTATTATTATTCTTTTATTATTATTATTATGATTATTATTGTCAATATTATTATTATTATTTATTACATATTATTATTATTATGGGGAGTATCAGGAGAAGTACAAAGATTACCTTTTTCATTTGTTGTTGCTTTTGTTATTATTTTCAAGGGTATAGTTACTGTTATTATTAATATTATTAATATTAATTATTATTATTATTATTATTATTATTGCTTGTTAGTTAGTCAATATATTGTAATTATTATTGTTGCTAGTCATTATTATTATTATTTGATATTATTACATATTATTTTTAGTTTCACATTATTATTACAATATTGAGGCTGCTTGATTATATGTTAATATTATTATTATTATTGCCATTATTGCCATATTGCTGTTATTATTATTATTATTATTATTATTATTATTATTATTATTATTATTACATTATTATTATTATATTGATATTATAATATTATTATTATTATTATTATATTGTTATTGCCATTATTATTATTACATTATTATTATTATATTACTTATTACATATTAATGATTATTATTATACACATTATATTGTTGTTGTTGGTTTATTATGCTTTTTACATATTATTAGAGCCACACATTACACATTACATATTATTATTGTTATTGCATTTTACATTGGTCATTGGCTACATATTATTGCAGTCATTACTTAAAGCTTTTACCATAGATGCTGTACTCTCTGCTTCAAATACTGACTTCATGAAGAAAATGCTTAAGCTAGAAGTGTATAAAACCATAAGGGCTGCAAGAACGAAAACGAATCGAATTTTTCCGAACCTAGATTTATACGTGCTTTTATTTTTATATTAATCCTCGTTATCTTAATGATAGCGCCGTAAAATTTTACCAGAATAAAAAATGTTTTAATTTGATAATATTATTATTATTATTATTATTATGATATTATTATTATTATTATTATATTATTATTATCATTATTATTGTTATTATATTATTATTATTATTATTATTATTATATTATTATTATTACATTATTACATTATTATATTACGAAGGCGATAGTTATTATTGGCTGGCTTATTATTATTATTATATCATTATTACTATTATTTATTATTTGCCATTTATTATTATTATTATTATTCATTTATTATTATTATTATTTACATATATTTATTGTCGTTATTATTAGCAAAGTAGTTATAATTAGTAGAACTTGTAGTAGTTTTTG
>JABUQX010011953.1:7500-10000 GCA_015478945.1 Trachelipus rathkii | reverse complement strand
AGCAGCTAAGATCGGTCTGAGTGGACAGTTGTCTTTGTGCACCTTAGGAGAACCATACAGTACACCCAATGCAGATCCAGAAGCAAAAACGTCATTATAGGTAGAGTCATCCATGAGATTACGTGCTTTCAAATCTCTAAGCTTTCTGTTCAGTTTGTCTTCTAGTTTGTTGATAAGCTTTGCCAGTTCAAAAGGAACTTCTTTGAATTTAGTGGTATCAGAAAGAACAGTGTTCATTTTTTGAACGTAATCGGATCTATTCATAATCACCACAGCCTTACCTTTATCAGGGCCACAGATAATGAGATTTTTATTATTACCTAACTTTTTAAGAATTTGGCAGTCTTCACGCTTGAAAAACGGGTGGAAGACATATCTATATTTGGCATAAAAATATTTGTTGGCTATTGATTTAACTGCATTACACAATGAATAAAAGTTATTTTTATAAATAGGCTCATGTTTTAGTTGCTGCAGGAGTTTTTCAAAACATAGGAAATAATTAAAATAATTAAATTTAAAAAGTGGAATGCAAAAGTCCAAACCCAAAGACAACAACTGACTCTCCCTGTCAGACAGAGTGTAAGAAGAATAATTAAATATAACATTATTTGATGGGTGAAATTTAGGATGTTCTAAATTGAGTGAGCGGAGCTTCCTTTCCTGAATGAGAGATACCTTTTGTGAATACCTGCTCACGTTACTATTAATGAAGTGAATACTGTGATTATAATCTAAAAAGGAAACAGAATTTTTGAACTCACTTTTATATGTGTCAGAGAGGCTTCTGAGGCTGGTCTGAAGTCGCTCCTTGTGTTTGATTTCTGCTGTCAACAGTTTGAGCAAAATATCCTTATATAATTGTGAAGAGTATAGAGAACTACGGTATAATTTGAAGCGAAGAAACCTAGGTACAACTTCATGGTAGTGACAGAGACGAAGAAAAGTAAGATCGAGTTCCACCTTAGCCAACCTCCTCCCCACCACCTCCAGTTTCTAAAGACTCGTTTCACGGCAGCCCGTCCATATTCTCTCGATATAGAAGTAATACATTTGTTTCTGGCAAACTTTATACGGAGGATAAAGCATATGGCGAGAAAGAATCTGAACATTTATTAAATTGACAACGTTTCGGTCTCAACTGGGACCATCATCAGGTCTAAAAAATTAAAAAATTTTAACATTAAAAATTAGAATAATTTATACAATATAAGTACATGGACGGACTAAAATTTGCATAATAATAATAATAATAATAATAATAATATTAATAATATTAATAATAACATTAAAAATTATAATAATAAACATAAACATAACATTATTTTAGTCCGTCTATGTACTTATATTGTATAAATTATTCTAATTTTTAATGTTAAAAATTTTTAATTTTTTAGACCTGATGATGGTCCCAGTTGAGACCGAAACGTTGTCAATTTAATAAATGTTCAGATTCTTTCTCGCCATATGCTTTATCCTCCGTATAAAGTTTGCCAGAAACAAATGTATTACTTCTATCATCGAGAGAAAATATGGACGGGCTGCCGTGAAGAGTCTTAGAAGACTGGAGGGTGTGGGGAGGAGGTTGGCTAAGGTGGAACTCGATCTTACTTTTCTTCGTCTCTGTCACTACCATGAAGTTGTACCTAGGTTTCTTCGCTTCAAATTATACCGTAGCTCTCTATACTCTTCACAATTATATAAGGATATTTTGCTCAAACTGTTGACAGCAGAAATCAAACACAAGGAGCGACTTCAGACCAGCCTCAGAAGCCTCTCTGACACATATAAAAGTGAGTTCAAAAATTCTGTTTCCTTTTTAGATTATAATCACAGTATTCACTTCATTAATAGTAACGTGAGCAGGTATTCACAAAAGGTATCTCTCATTCAGGAAAGGAAGCTCCGCTCACTCAATTTAGAACATCCTAAATTTCACCCATCAAATAATGTTATATTTAATTATTCTTCTTACACTCTGTCTGACAGGGAGAGTCAGTTGTTGTCTTTGGGTTTGGACTTTTGCATTCCGCTTTTTTAAATTTAATTATTTTTAATTATTTCCTCAGTATCTTTTGAAAAACTCCTGCAGCAACTAAAACATGAGCCTATTTATAAAAATAACTTTTATTCATTGTGTAATGCAGTTAAATCAATAGCCAACAAATATTTTTATGCCAAATATAGATATGTCTTCCACCCGTTTTTCAAGCGTGAAGACTGCCAAATTCTTAAAAAGTTAGGTAATAATAAAAATCTCATTATCTGTGGCCCTGATAAAGGTAAGGCTGTGGTGATTATGAATAGATCCGATTACGT
Organism: Trachelipus rathkii; assembly: GCA_015478945.1. NCBI lineage: Eukaryota > Metazoa > Arthropoda > Malacostraca > Isopoda > Trachelipodidae > Trachelipus > Trachelipus rathkii. Next base: position 7,681 of record JABUQX010011953.1, on the reverse strand, counting down.
TCAAAAAATGAACACTGTTCTTTCTGATACCACTAAATTCAAAGAAGTTCCTTTTGAACTGGCAAAGCTTATCAACAAACTAGAAGACAAACTGAACAGAAAGCTTAGAGATTTGAAAGCACGTAATCTCATGGATGACTCTACCTATAATGACGTTTTTGCTTCTGGATCTGCATTGGGT
>JABUQX010011952.1:12500-20930 GCA_015478945.1 Trachelipus rathkii | reverse complement strand
GATAATGTATATATATATATATATATACTATATATATATATATATATATATATATATATATATAACCAATATATATATATATATATATATATATAACACGCCGTTGAAAAACTCTTTGATTATAAAAAACAATAATTTATATTACTTTTAGCGCTAAAACATTTAAAGTATTCACCATTGATATTAATAATCTAATATTGAGAAAAAGAGTTAAAAACATATTTAGAGGGCGAAGATCATTTACTCTACATAAACCTGTAAGAAAAAAATTTCCTACACGGAAAACCATATCTCCGCAGCTCGATAATTCGCACTTCAGATTTATCGAATGATTATAGTTCTTATAATGAAGGATTTCAGCACATACTTTTACTATTATACTCTAGATACTTATGGTTGAAACCCTTAAAAGATAAAAGATCAGCTACAGTTGCCGCCGCAGTATTTGAAATTATAAAAGCTGAACGGTAGGCCCCTAAAACGATCTGAACAGATTCAGGAATGGAATTCAAGGGTCGAGAGTTTCAGGAACTGCTTTGGGAATATGGAATAAGCTATTACAATACATTTTCCGTAAACAAAGCGGCTATAGTTGAAAGAGTCCAGCGTACTATTAAAGAACGCATGCATAGGTATTTTACTAAAATGAATACTTTTTAATATATTGATATACTGGACGATCTAGCTTATTCTTATAACAGATCTTACCATAGAAAAAGAAAACTCCTTTAGAAATGTCAAAAACTAGAGGCCATCGAACACATCTGAAAAAGAAAACAAAAATAAAATATAATTCAGGAATAAAATTATTAAATTATATAAAGTATCTCGAACAGAAGAAAGATTCAGAAAGGGGTATGAAGCCGGATGGACTACGGAAATTTTTAAAGTGCACAATATCCGCCCATTCCGTCGTGATAGTTTAAAGTTATATTATCTGGAAGATTTAAATGGTGAAAAAATAAAAGGAGGGTTCTATAAACAGGAAATACAAAAAGTAAGGTTCAACCCTGTAACTCATGAATATAAAATTGAAAAGATAATAGACTCGAAAGGTAAAGGAAAAAATAAGCAACTACTTGTGAAATGGGTGGGATATCCTGCCAAGTTTAATACAAATAGTGAGTCAAAATTATTAATCAATTGTCTATTATAATCATGGAGAGTGTAGATCACTTTTATTTAACTCTTCGTCTTCAGCCTCTTTGGATTTACATCCTGATAATAAACTCTCAAGTTTCATTTAATGATAATAGATCTCTTTAAAGAGAGGTATACGAAGTAGGATTATGTAAAATGATATTAAATACTACGGATATAGAAAATTTACCTCACAATCTATTCTGGATGGTGGAGTACAGAAGTGTAGAATGTGTTGAAACTATATTACAAGTGAAAGATACTCGTGATCTGAAAAGGACTACAATTAATACAAAACTGAATACGACTACATTTAACAAAAGAATACTTCTTTGAAAAATTTGTTCTGCGGAGGGCATATTTTAAACACCTGCTATTTTTAGTTATTTAAACGATCTTTTTGATATGGTATTATTTGTAAGGATTTGGTATACAAAACTGATATGCGTACCTATGAAGATAAAGAAGTAATAATATATCTTTAAGATCAAAAAGTAAGTGTAAGCCTGCGAGACCGTGATATGTTTTTTCTCAAACGTCACCATGGCAGCGAAAACATATTCGTAAACGGTATGGTGAGCTGGATATACTTCATGATATCCCTACTATGTTGAAGAGGTTATACTATCTATGGAGAATAACCCCATGACTCCGCATGAACAAAAAGATGAAGCAAACCGAGTACTGCATTATACATGTACCCCATACGAGATGCTTAACCACCCAGGTATGGCTTATGTATATACAAATATAATTGATCACCAATATGAAGGTAATACTAAAGCTCCTTTATTAATAGTAGTATATTTTCCCAAAGAGAGTAAAGTTATAATATTCCCTAATGTTCATTATCTACCTCTGAATAGATCAGAATTTTGACTCTGTACGCTTGCATATAAAAGATGTGAGAGGAAATCCCTTCCACTTACATACGGCATTGTTGTGTAAAGTTCATATTAGAAAGAAACAGATGCTGTAACTACAGCATAACGGAATATATATATGAGGTGTAGTCAGTTATATTTTTCATTCATTAACATACTCTCACAGTGCAAAGATAGTATAAAAAAGATACTCCTGTAATAATGGATGAAGAAAGGGTATTCAGAGGGTCGAAAATACAGCGAGGATACGGTCTGGGTGGATTTTTGCCAAGTTATGGAAAAGCGCAAGGCCTCGCTCAGGAGAGGTGGGGAATATATATAGGTAAAAAAGCTATAAGAACAGGTTTGCATATTATTTGCGGCAGGAGATAACCCTCGTGCATCATTAAAAAGACGTATTGCCGATGTTTCAGATGAGACGTTGGATGATGTTTAGCGTAAAATAAGACGTAAAATGTCAGGTCAAGGTCGAGGGACCAGAAGATTGTCATAAAGAAAAAGCCTAAGCGGAAAAAAATAAAGAAAAAATGTACTGATGTATTTGCTATTTAATTACTAACTGTTAACTTTTACATGATGTGTATCACTGTATATAGTAATGTTTTTCATGAAAATATTCATTATACGACCAGAACTCGCACGACTAGATGCATTTCCTTCATCCTTTTAGTCCTGATTGTTGTAAGAAGAGTTGGATCTCTTCTCCATGAACCCTACGCAGATTAGCGTGCGATTCCAACTTTATCAGTATTAATCCTATGCATTCAATTACCAACACAGATGTTCTCGAGTTCAATATTTCAGGCACTTCTGATCAATACCTTGATCCATCTAATGTGTTTTTATATGTAAAAACGAAATTTACAAAACCTGATGGTTACAGATCTTCCTTCGGGTGATGACCATATAGTATATACAGAATCAATTTCACCTTCATTTATGTTTCACCAAGGTTGAAGTCTATCTTAACGGAACTTCACCTGGTGCGTCAGCGGCTAATTATCCTTATAGAGAAGCTATATATAGAGCATTTGTTAAATTATTCCAGACGACGCTAAACAATCTCATATCTCAATATGTGGTTTTTATAGTTTCAAAGATGAGGCTGTACATAGGGATAAAGCAGCTAAAGTTATAAATAATACTTATGAATTTTTACGGTCGATTAAATGGCGATATCTTCTCTCAAGAAAGACTCATTCTACCATCTGTAGATACTAGAATCCTTTAGCCCGATCAAATCTAAATTTGCTCTTAAAAATAAAATGACTACTGCACGGCTGTATGTCCAGAACACATTTTCAAACTGGTGCAGAGGCCACATCTGTATGTGAAAGGGTAAATTACATCACACGGCGTCATTTGGAAATTGAAAAGTCACTCTTGAATACTACAGCAAAGTATCTTATTAAGAAAGTTGAAACAAAGATATTTAATTTAACTCAAGGATTATCGATATCAATATTCCTAACATTGTGAACGGAAATTTACCACAGAAAATAATAATAGGGATTGTGGAACATAAGCCTACTCAGAAATTATAAAAGTCACCCTATAAAATTCACACCTTTCGGTCTTAGGGGTATCAGTTTACATGTGAATGGACTTCCTCACGGACATGATTATGAAATGTTATACAATGGAGACCTATCTCTCTGTACTCATCCTGACTTAATAGCCAATATTGTATCATGTAATGAAATGATAGTGAGACAGGCTTAAATCTTGAAACCACGCAAGAAATAGTAATTTATATAGTCTCACAGCCGACACTTTCGGCTTGTAAAGCCCTATCATTTTAAACATTTTGAAAAAGGGCATAATGGGACTAAGTCTCTCTTTTGGATCAAGTCTACAATCGCCCATCACTGTAGTGGTCTATCTTGAACATCCTCCAACTCATTGAGATTGACAGAGTACTCAACGTACTTTTGTATTAAAGATGAATGAAAAGGAAATAAAATCGGTGTTTAAAAATGAGCATCGCTTTTTAGGTGTGTTTGCTTCGTTATTAACGAAATAAACTCTATATGGAGAAGGATACCTGCTTCATATTCAATAAATGCCTCGTCACATCACCTCAATAGGACATTGGATTTCTTTTATAGGGCAAAAAACGATACTGTCTGCAGTGATTCTTTGGATAAAATTTATCATGAATAATGTTACTCTTATTTTAAAATATAATATTATAGATTATGTAAAAACTATATGTACCCATTATTTATATTCTAATTTATGCGAGTCTATTGTATTTATTTATTTATATGCTATTTAAATAATGTATGTTTAAATAAACTTGTAAAATATTTGTTCTTCAAAAATTTGTATGTCAATGATTTTATAGTTTCTAATTATGTAATAAATGCTTTAAAATGAAAAACGCGATTTTACTACCTTTAAAACTCGTATATATATATATATATATATATATATATATATATATATATATATATATATATATATATATATATATATATATATATATATATATATATATATATATATATATATATATATATATATATATATATATATATATATATATATATATTTTTATAAAAAATATATATATATATATATATATATATATATATATATATATTATATAAATTCCTAAAGATACAAAATAATAACTATATATATATATATATATATATATATATATATATATATATATATATATATATATATATTGATATACAATATGCTACTATGTAATGTTAATGTTTTAATAAAATTTCGTACAATTTTATTAAAATAAAATGTTTATATAATAGACACACTGCGTGTTTTTCTTCTTACATTACAATTTATAAATAAAAAAGTATTAAAACAAAAATAAAAAAGAAAAAAGAAAACATAATGTTAATAAATGTATGAGTTAAAGCAGTAAAGCAGTAAAGCAGTAAAACAAAGCCTTACTAATCCCTCTGTTACTAGGCAATTGAGCTATTGTTTACTGTTTTACTGCTTTAAGGTCTGCAAAGTATATGTTTTTAATAAAAAATGTTTAAGTATGAAGTAAAAATGAATGACTCATAGTATATTTGAAAAGAAATTCTTTGAATAGTTTACATTGATATCATATTTATCGTTCGCGCGGTAATATTGCGCCTGCGGGCGCGCGCGGCGGCGGTTACGCGGTAATATTGCGCCTGCGGGCGCACGCGGTGGCGGTTTCGCGGCGGGGTCACCTGCGGACGCGGACTCAGAAACGTTTGCGTTCACTGCCCCAAATGTGTATCTCTTTAGATATATATTCTGTCGTGCTATAAGTGTTAGAAAAAGGCTAACTCATAGTAGAAAGCATCCTAGCAACTTGTAATATTCACCAATCGTTTCCTCATACCTTATAACCTAGGGGTAGACACCAATATTAGGGCTATTCTAGGCTCAGGGGAGGCTAGAAAAGGCTTGAAAAAAGTGGCACTCAGTTGGCACTATGTGGCACTCAGTTGGCACTATGTGGCACTCACTTGGCACTCATTGGCACTCATTGGCACTCATTGGCACTCATTGGCACTCACCTGGCACTCACCTGGCACTCACCTGGCACTCATAGAATACTCATAGAACACTAATAGAACACCCCTAGATACTCCTTACGGTGATTGGGAACCATCAAAATGTACTAAACCGTCAAAGCTGAACCATCAATAATGCTGAGTCATCAAAGATGACACCATCAAAGATGAACCGCCAGAGATAACGTCATCAAAGTTGAGTCATCAAAGCTGAGGCATTAAAGTTGAGGCATCAAAGTTGAGGCATCAAAGTTGAGGCATTAAGATATCGAGTATGTGTGTGTGTGTGTAAGTGTAAGTGTAAGTGTCTATGGGTAAGTGTCTATGGGTGAGTGTAAGTGTCTATGGGTGTTTGTGTGTGTGTGTGAGTGTAAGTGTCTAGGGGTGAGTGTAAGTGTCTATGGAGGGTGTAGGCTAGGTGTAGGCTAGGTTAGGTACAGGTGTAGGCTAGGTTAGGTGTAGGCTAGGTTAGGTACAGGTATAGGTTAGGTGTAGGCTAGGCTAGGTACAGGTGTAGGCTGTACAGTGAGGTGTAGGTGTAGGCTAGGCTAGGTTAGGTGCAGATGTAGGCTTGGTTAGTCGTAGGTGTAGGTGTAGGTGTAGGTGTGGGTGTAGGTGTATGTGTGGGTGTAGGGGTTGGTGTAGGTGTATTTGTAGGTGTAGGTGTAGGTGTAGGTGTAAGTGTAGGTCACCAGTAGGGGTGGGGGTAGGGGGGTAGGGGTAGGGTGAGGGTGGGGGTAGGGGTAGGGGTGGGTGTAGGGGTAGGTGTAGGGGTGTAGGTGTAGGTGTGAGCGTAAGTGTCTATGGGTGGGTGTGTATGTGTGTATAAGTAGCCTAGCGGGTGTGCGTGTGTGTGTATGCGTAGCCGTGTGTTTGTGCATGTGTGTGTGTGTGTGTGTGTGTGTGTGTGTAGGGGTAGGGGTATGTGTGATGGGGATGGAAATAAGTTAGGACAGGTCCCATACAGGACAGAAGGGCACCTGCTGACCTCATCACAGGTGAATTACCTACAGGTAGGGCGGCAGAGGCACCTATGGTTTTCCAGCATTGCTGTTACTTAATCCCCCTCCTGGTGCTTGCAAGGAATCTGATCTAATTTCAGGCCTTGATACGGTATCAAGGCCGAAATATCAAGGCCCCAACATCAAAAAAGGGGGCTACGCCCCTAAATGGGGGCTAAAACTAGGGGGGAGACACGCACGACGGTTGCTTCGCAACCGTCTAGCGCACCCCTTCTCCGAAGGGGTGCCAGAAATTGGGGGTTGGCCAAAAATTAGGGTGCCAAAAAGCTAAAAGGCCAAAATCCTAGGGTATATATATATACACAATGGGCAACCAGTTTCTACTTCCTACTACTTGTGTGTTCCTTCCGAGACAAGCTCTCACTGATATCATGCAAAAAAAATTCCCTTCCCATTTACAAATCCAAACTGTTGAGAACAAATAAAAGAATTTCTAATAAAGTAAAAAGTAAGCCTGTTATATATAAGTTTCACAAATACCTTAGTTATTATTGCAAGGATTGAAATAGGTCTGAAGTTTCCGAGTGTATCATGACCTCCAGATTTGTGAGGTGGCACCACTCGCTCTATCTTTAAAGAATCAGGGAATATTCCATATGATATGCATCTGTTAAAAAGTATAGAGAGAATTTCCCCAGTTCACCAGAAACCAACAGAAGAGCAGGTAATCATAGGTTTTGTCTTATTCAATTTGTTTATAATTTCCTCAATCTCAAGTGGAATGCAAGGCATCCCTAAAATGTTTCTTCTAAAGTAAATTCACTTACATCTTGCTCAGCTTCAAGAATAATTGTTCCAACTGATTGAATTTCAATTGGCTCCTTGCTTTGAATTTGTAGATCGATCTCTTCCATAAGAAAGGGAAATATCTAGAGGAGGCAATACTACGAAAGTTGGAATAAATAGTGGCGTTCTGATTGGCCAAAATCACGGTGGTGCAGCAGCAATGAAGAAAGATTTTAGATAAAAGTGTTTATTAGAGCTGTCAAAAATATACAGCAGGATTGTATATTCATAGCTGTTGAGGTTCATGTACTATACTTTCTTGAAAAACAGCTGAAAATAACTGGTTACTGTTTTAGTTTATCATGGTGGAAATTATTTTATTATAAAAATAGGAAAAAAATTTCCAACAGAAAAGAAAATGGAAAAAACTAACACGAACACGGGAAATAAGGTCGGTGGAAAGTTACGATTGATAGTACAATTTAGAGAAGCTTCTAAAGCAATTGTTGAATCTTTCGAAGAGCATGAGATGGATCAAGATATTGAATCTTCTTCAAAAGCCTTAAGTCTTTTTAAATTTGCAATCACGAGCGAATTTGTTATAAGTTTAATTATGAATTCGACTTTATTCTCCTTCACTATTCCATTATGTAATACATTGCAGTCTCCATCATAAGTGACAGCAACTACTTTTAATCATACTGAAAATATAATGCTTGTTTTGAAAGATTTTCGCTTTCTAGTCAAGGGAAATTTTCCAAGAATTGTGGAAGTTGCAAAGCTGCAACATAACTTGAATTTATTTAACTTGTATAACTTGTATAACTTGCTGTCCTCCCTGATCGGAAGTTGGGTAACCATTTCTTTAAATTAGAAGGGATGCTTGATTGTACTATTTTGTGGATTAGATTGTTTCTTGGGACTGTATTAAAGGGTTTGTTTATGTCCATTGCTACAAATAGTGTTTTTGTGGGGGGCTTGAGATTTAAGCTATGATTATTGCGTTGAATGGTTTTTTGTGAGGAGCAGTGTGTGTGAGTGGTTTTTTTACTGGAAACGTGTTGGAAGTTTATTGGGATTGAGGTTGTTATTATGTTTAGTATTTGAGCTTTTCCAGGAGTTTACATAGAG
>JABUQX010011951.1:0-23168 GCA_015478945.1 Trachelipus rathkii | reverse complement strand
ATCACATGACTCTTATCCGACGGTCAAACGCCCCCAGACTAACCAAGCACTTTGATGAGCACCACAGGTCACAGCAGTTATTTAAAAAAACGTTCAAGAATATCTACAGATCCCTTGAAGACCCTTTATTGAAAGCATATTATCTCTCCGTTAAAAATTAACAGAACAAGCACAACCGATCACTACGAAAAAAACCAACTACAAGCCACTCCTTGTAAACCTAACTATACTCTAACTTTTACTGTAATACATCAAGAGTCGAAAGACGACGTGCCGAGACATCTAACACACTAGATAACTCCGTCGTCGTCTTCTTCAGCACGCAGCTAAAAATAGCAAAATGGGAATATCAGAAAAAGCTAACCTACGAACCGCATAAAAATAGTGGTACTGCGTTTTAGGATCTGGTTATTGAGAGCCCGGCTATCAATATAAATTCTATATTTACCTGTTGATAGATTAAATTCTTCGGAAATATATATATACGTAAGCCTCTCCTCGCCGCTCGTGTCCATCTAAGTACCACCCAGCATAGTACACACCCTATTATAATTATACTATACTATAATATACAGATTCTAGTATAAATATATACACATCGCCACATCATATCAATCCTATTCACACTCAACTCGTATAAGAGAGACCACTACACTTATAAACATACGACCCACCGTCATATAACTCAAACCTCATAATGGTAACAATGAGAATATCTACCATTATACAACCAAGACACTCAAACCTAATCGCTAGACCAACTAGCACTTCACACTGTGATACTATTAAACGTCTAAGCCACCAACGACATATCCAAACAAATATAAAATATATTGTTAAATAAAATAAATATAGCTTAAACACACATTCAAAAACAACGAGTAAGATTACAATATCTCCTTTGAAAATACGATTTGGACTGCCAATATAAATATAAATTTAAAATGTAAATAATTAATATAGACATTTAATATAAAATCTCATTGTTGAACTGTTGAATACTTCAACTATAGATATAAACATAAACAAACAAAATATATATCGACAAATAAAAATATAATTAAATATACAAATAAACTACATTATATAAAACGAAAACGGCTATAATAAACTAAAAATAATAAAAAAATAAATAAAAAAAGAACAAATATAAATCACAAATGTTAAAATGCTACAATACTAACATAACTTTAAATAATATACATATTAAAACAAATATATAATAATGAATACATAACTAATTAAATAATAATAATGATCAATAACATTAATAATCAAAATTTAATAAGTAATATAGATAATAATAATAATTAATAATAATAATCAATAATAAATAAATAATCAATAATACATAACGTAGAGCCTGTCTAAAGGCTATGGCTTTCTTGGCAACATCCGTGTTTTAAGGAAAATTATTATCTCGATTACAAGTCTATGAGAAGCAACAAAGTGCCTTCTGAGATATTGAACGTTATTATTGATTGTAAACTGAGAAAGGCATTCTTATTAATCGATTTCAGCTCGGAGGGATGATGCATAAGAAGGAAATCTAGAGCTGTTCCAATTTATCAGAAATCACTCAACACAAACACATGACATCCAATCGTACACCAACATTCAAACCATCGTTATTTAAACTTAACCCAAAGCCGTAATGACTACTCTGGATCAAATCTGAACAGCTCTTAATGATTTCTCTTTGCATCATCCCTCCGAACTGAAGTATGTACTTAATAACATTTACTCATTAATAAAATCATAATAACTTCAATATTCTCAGAAGGGTTTTGCTCCATAGACCTCGTCTGTAAAAATAATTCTCTTATAAAGCGCTTTTACCCAACACCAGCACCTTTAATCACGCTATTATCTCATTTTATTGCATTAGTATATATTATTATTAATTATCATTATTATTATTATCTATTATTATTATTTATTATTACTTATTATTATATTACTTTATTATATTTTATTATCTCATTATTATTAATATTATGATACTATATTTATATTATATATTTATTTTTATATTAATACATTTACATTTGTTTATATTTGTCATATTTTAAGTTATTTTCATATTTATATTTATATTTATGTTTATATTGTGTTTAAGTTTATATTTATATTTATATTTTTAATCTGTTTATATTTATATTTGTTGTTTGTATGTTTATATCTAACGGAATAAACAATGTTTATATTTTATATGTAGTTTACTATGTTATATTTATATGTAACTTATATTCAATATTTAATTGTAACATTCTTTTACTATATTTTCTTTGTCTACTATTATATTTGTTTGATTATGTTTGTTCCTATATTTGTTCATATATTGTTTATTATTTTCAGTTTATTATGTTTGTTATTATATTTTATGTTTAATATTTGATTTAATTTTTTAAAATAATTTTGATAATAATTGAAAGTCATATTGAAAGGATTAAATTGGTAATATCAAATAATTCTCGTTATTCAATTTATTTATGTAACAGTGTAATATAAATATAATCTCTCCATACCCCGCCAATCAATATTTTTTGCTTCGTAGGTTTACTTCTTGATTCCAATTTATGCTTTCATTTACATTATTCTTTAAGCTGGCAGTGCTGACAAGAAGGACACAGAGGGAATTCGAAACGTCACCGCCATTTCCCCCCACCCCCTGTGTCTTCTCCACATATCTCTACGATTTAAAATGTATTTTTCTCATTTCTCTTTTTTACCCTCTTCGTTATATTTATTTTAGTGTGGGTCTTGTTACTAATATATATATATATAATATACTTCTATATATAATATATATATATAATATACTATATAATATACTATATACTACTATACTATAATATATATATAGTATACCTATATAATATTACATATATATATACTATATACTGTCTTGTACTATTATATATATATTAATATATATTATTCAGAGGTTTTTATGTAGCGCAGATGTCATTTTTTTCGTATCCGCGGATGCGGATGCGGATGCGGATAGTTAAAAGCACTATCCCGCGGATTGGGATTGATGGATAGCGGATAGTTCGTTTAAGAGTTTTAGTCACATGGTACTTCAATATACTATATACTATATATATAGACTATTATATATATATATAATATATATATATTATAAATATTGCATATATAATATCTATATATTATATATATAATATATATACTATATAATACTATATAGTATATACACTATATTACTGATATATATATACTATATATACTATTATATATAATGAATTTAAGTATATACGTATATGATAGATATAATATATATACTGTATCATATATAAATTATATATATATTATATATTATTATTATCATCATATAGTATATATATATAACTATATATATATAATATTATATAACTATTATATACTATTCATATATATATACTATATATATACTATATATGTATAAACAAATATACTATATCATATATATATATATATATTGTATATATATATATACTATATATATTATAATATATATATATAGTATCATCAATATAATATAGTATTAATATATATATACTTTTTACCAGAAGGACTCTTGGACCCAACTCTTTTGCACCCCACTATCCTCTTTACCAAGCCTCCACCCATTTGGAAAAAAAGGTTTTAATATCCATTAGTCTAGTGTGAAACAATTAATAATTCTCCAATTATGCTTCCAAAAACAAAAGCTTCTGAGCCCCTTTTTCAGGGGAGAGTTTAGCTTCTCTTTTCGTTCATAAATGAGATCTCCACCCACTAAGAAAAGCAAACTAGCTACACTTATTGATGGGCATGCTAAGAATTCCTTGGCGACTTCTACAAGATGTGGAAAACTTTTACAATTATCACGCTACTAAACCAGTGGATCTTAATCAGATTCCAAGCTTTTTCTCTTTTGATATTCTTCGATTCAATTGAAACCAGAGCACACCAACGAACCAACATGACGCGACCTCAAGACTAAAACGTACGAGTGCTCTTTTGACACCTCACTACAAGACATCTTCACTCGTGTAGAAGCCGACAATAGAACGTTATTTAATTCAGCAATGATATAGCTAACAGATTGCTGAAGTTAACATGATGTATCTGTTGCTGTGATCTTTTGCTTTTTATTGGACGCTGGCGTGATATTTCTGCCTTATGCACTCACTTGCATCAACCATTAAGGCTCCTAATTAATTTTAACCCTCTGTTTACAACCAGGTTGGCTCAAGTAAGATTTTGCTTTTTAAATCTAGGATATCTAGAAAAGTTGCTATCTGCACATGCGTCATCGTTTTGAAGAGTTTGATCTAATTATGTTTCTTCAGCATGAGTGTCTTCTTTCATCTTTGAATAAGTCCCTTACTTTATAGTATATACTATATATATATATAACATATAATTATTCTACTATATATCATATAGTATATATTATATATATATTATATTAATATATATACTAATATACACGTAATACTACCATTCTAATACTATATCCTATACCATAAAACTACTACTACATCACATAAACTCATACATATACATACTAACCATCCAATAAAAACTACTCATCATATACCTATATACTACCAATACCTAACCTATACTTAATACTACTACCTCAATACACTAATAGTAATAACCTAATTATATATATCACCCTACTATATATATATATATATATATATATATATATATATATAAATATATATAAGGATATATATATATATATATATATATATATATATTTATAATATAATATATATATATATACGTGCTATACAGTATATCATATATATATTATAATAATATATATATACTGTATATATATATAAGTAGTGCACCACCACCCGTTTCTCATAATTCAATTCATAGATGAATACTATCCGCTATCGCACCCAAATATTTAATGCGGATGCTGTTGCGAGTGCGGATGCGGAATTTTGAAAAATGATGCGGATTATCCGCATAATTGGATGCTCGTGATGCGCCCCCCGATTCCGCTACACCTCTAATAGTATAAAGAATATATATATATATATATATATATATAGTATATTATTATACTCGTATATATATATATTATATAGATAGTATTTATATAGTAATATATTATATATATACTATATATATATATATATACTTCATTTTATTTATAATTATTAAGTAATTTATTTATTTTAAATTGGCAATGTATTTTGTGTTGAATCACTATGCCATTATATTTGAAACTCGAACCGACGACTGGGAGATGTAAATCTTCAACAAGAAGGAAATTTTGATTCTTCACCATTCTTATGGCGAAAAAAAACAAAGTTTTACTTAACTAATCCAAATTAAAACGTCTCGCTTACTGCGCTTTCTCGTCTCTCACTCTCTCTCTCTCTCTCTCTCTCTGACTCTCTCTCTCTCTCTCTCCTCTCTTCTCCTCTCCTCTCTCTCTCTCTCTCCTCTCTCTCTCTCTCTCTCTCTTCTCTCTCTCCTTCTCTCTCTCTCTCTCTCTCGCCTCTCTTAGATATATATATACATTATATATATTATATAGTATAATATAATACATATATATATATACTATCACTATATATATATACTATATATATATATATATATATATACTATAGCTATATATATATAGATATATATATATATATTATATATATATAATATATATTATATATTATATATATATATATATATATATATATAGTATATATATATAATATACTATATATATATAACCTATATACTACTTACTACATATATAACATATATATTATATATCAGTGGCGGCTTTTGGGGTAGGCAGAGTAGGCACGCCTACTTGTCTTAGTGAGCCCAAAAAATATGAAAAAGCATCGGCATATATATATATATTATATTATATATATATATATATATAGTATATATATATAGTAATATATATAGTTATATATATACTATATATATATATACTATATATATATATATATTTAAATATATATAGGTATACTAAATATATATATATATATATATATTATATATATATATATATATAATATATATAGTAGATATATAATATATATTATAAATACTATATATCAAATATTATATACAGATATATAATATATATTAATAGCTATATATATATATATATATACTTTGATATATATTATATATATATATATACCATCTACTATCATATTACTATAATATATATATATATAATATTATATATATAGTACTATATATAATATAATATATAGTATATATATTATATACTATACTATATATATAATACTATATACCTAATATATATATTAATATATATATATGATTTCGTGCCAAAAGGCAAAGGCTATCCTTAAGATGCCGGCATCAATTTCTACTCGATTCCTTTTTTTTAATAGTAGACGATCGAGCGGCAATTTTAATTCTCGGAGTCAAAAAAATAGTCCTTATTCTCTAAGGCTAGCAGCTTTGGATGTGCCTGACGAGTCAGTATCAGTCATTTTTTTACAATAATCCCATTTAAATTCCATTAGCAAGAAATAATAATGAATATATTAATAACATAATTAAATAATTTAACTAATTGAATAATGTATTTTATGCTAACTTGATATCTCACTTATATCGACTCTATTAATTCATAATCCATTTTATAATTATTGGACTCAACCGTGAGAGTTGGAGAAACGCAGATTTGACGCAAACTTCTTTCGTCGGCGACGCATTATAGGTTGCCTCGACTCAGATCAGTTGCTATATTCTTTCATGTTACTTAATAATACAGATTGTGTGTGGACGTTTCTATTTGGTAATATACGTTTCATATTAATTTTTAATTACTGATTTTGTGTGGTTCTTTAAATAAAATTGAAGCTGTTACGTTTTGTAATACGGGAATATTGGAATGTGGCATTCGATTTAAGTTTATTTAAAATTACAAATTCTTTTCTCGTGAGTGTTGTAGCTATGAAATTCAATGTTAGAAAATGTGCAATTCATATAGCGAGTGATTCATATATGAATCTATTCACTTTCTCTTGGCAATTGGATCGCTAGGATATACGATATAGTATCTATATACTATATATTATATATATAATATATATATCATAATTATATATATATATATATTATATATATTATTATTATATAATATATAATATATATATATGACATGAAAAAATAATAGAAATTTTGCAAATAAAAGAAATAAACACTTGATCGTTCTTTATAAATAAAATGTAGAAATATATATATATCTACTATATATTAAATATATATATATATAATATATATCATATATATATATATATATATATACATATATATATATATATATATATATTATATATATATATATATAAGTTATTATATATATATATTATATATATACTATCTAGTATATATTTTAATAATAGTAATATTATTATAATATACTATATATATATACTATATATATATATATATATACATATATACTATATAATATTGCCTAATATATTAAGTAAAGCCACAAGTCATATATATATACTAATATAATATATATATACATATATATATATATATATTATATATTATATATAGTATAGTTTATTATATAATATATACCCTATAATATATATACTTCATATATATCATATAGTATATACCTATCCTATATATACCGTATATAATATATATATTTTGATTTGCCTATCAGAATTTTGACAAGGTTGGAATACCAGTATATTTATATATATTATATATTATATATATATAGTATATAGTATATTATATATATATATCATTACGTAGTATATATATAATAGTATATAGTATATATATATATTATATATATTATATATATATATACTATATATATATACCTTTTATATATATAGTATAGGTATATATATATATAATATATTTATACTATATATATATTATATTATTAGTGATGCAGCTGATGTCATTTTTTTCGCATCGTGGATGCGGAGGCACGGCTGCGGATCTCATGCAGATGTCATTTTTTTCGCAGCCGCGGATGCGGATGTTTGATTTTAACCTCCGCGGATGCGGATTAATTTTTTCATTTTGCATATATATACTATATATATATATATTATATATATATATATATACCCACTATATATAGATATATATACTACTATATATATAATATTATTATATATTATAGATATATATATATAATTATAACTATATATATATTATATATTATTTTACTATAGTATATGCACCTAATATATTTTCGAGTTTTAGCCACAATTTATATTGTTACCAGGGTACGGGCACCGGGGACCCAACACAATGCCACCCCACCAACCTCGTTTCCTCAACCTGCCGACCTTAATGAAAGAGATTTTACAATTGATTATATACTTCTTTTGCACTAGTATTGAAATTCAAATATAAGAAGGTTGTTCTTGAGAAACATCAATTTTTCTGCCTTTTCTGCTGAGAGTCTGTTTCTCTTTTCATCATATATTAGCCCAGCATTCCTACATTACTTCTCTCACTGGAACAAGCAGGACAGGCCAAGCATTCCTTGCAAGTTTCCTTAAAGGCGTGACGGTAACATTGCCTTAACTTTCCACAATTGGACTTAGGATCATCATTTGTATCTAGTCGTTTTCTTGGTATAATTTTAAATCATGCACACAAGTCTTTGGGTAATGGCGTGTGTTCTTCTACTGACTACCGAACATGTAGATAAACTTCATCAGTGAATTGTTACTGTGATTTACTTGCTAGAGGTGGTTGGTTCTGTATATATCGTTTTTTTCCTTTCCTTGTTAATGGGTGGCGAATTAATAGACTGTTCGGATTGAAGTTTTTCAACTGCAACAAAAAGTGACGATTTAACTTGTTCTAATACTGTTACAAAAAAAAAAAAAGATTTCCTTTATGACGGGGATCTAAGTAACTTGCAATAGAATGAAAGTCATTAATTTCCACAACCAAAGCGTTTTTATAGCTCTAGTTTTATTTTTCAATCTGTTTCCCCAGTTCCTTTTAACCCGTCTCATCTTTCATCTCTGCAGATGGCGTTTCAACACATACTTCCTTACGTTGAGATATAATGAATATTACACCGGACAGAACTGTCAGATGCCAGCTGATTTTCTTTGCAATACCTGAATCTCATGTACCCTGTCTGCCTAAAGATATATGAACTTCATTCTGTGATAACATGAGTCATCATTACACAGTTGAGTCGAATCCCATGTCTCTCATTTAAAGTTTGTGTTAAGTATTTTTATTATAAAATTCTTTATCAAATTTCGACAATAAAGATCCGCGCAACATCCGCAGGGCAAAGTGCGGATCCGGATGCGGATGCGGATCCTTTAATAAGACCATGGCTCGATGCTCCGCGTGCGCATGCGGATGTGGATGTTACCGCATCACTAATTATATATGGAGAAACGAAGAGAATATTGCATGGAAAATTATATTTTGTTTATGGTGTCTGTGTTTTAAAAATACAATTTTCTTTCAAGGTTGAAGAATGGAAGATTTCTTTAGAGGTTTCGTTTTCCTTAGACTTTTTTTTTTAATGAAATTTGTGATTAAATTGTTTTAAATTTTGCGAAGTTTGGGCTTTTGCTTTACTAAACTTTAAGTATTACGACGTTGGATTTTATTTATTTGAGTGTTGTATTGACAGTTTCTGATTAACATGACTCTTCCCAATTAATTTTATTCGGATAGGTACAAAATTCATGAGCGAAAAAAAGTGGAAACTGATGATGAAATATGACTAATGAAAGTGCCTTACCTTATAGCTCACTTAAGTGTAATACAAATTGATTAATACTAATATACTATGTACTCTCATATATATTATATATAGTAATATATATCATTATATACTCTATGAGTATATAGTATATATATTATAATAATACCTTATATAATATAATATATAGCTTATATATATATTTGTGGGACTAAAAAATAAACAAGAAAAGCTTACTTCATTTTAGCAATACCTCTAAGCGCTTTGATCTTTTAATTCCATCTCCTGAAAGATCTTTTGAAGATTTCTGCTTTTAATTCTGAAACAATATTGTTATCATTATGACTAAATTGGAGGTTAATTCGACAATTAAATATAATAAATTTTAAGTAAACTTGGCTAAATAAAAAACACTCATCAGATATTTAATCAAATTGCTTCAATTCTGCAATCTAAATATATTTCTTCAGGGTTTCAAAATCGTGTGCATGCGTGTGTGTAGTGTGTGTGTGTGTGTGTGTGTGTGTGTGTGTGTGTGTGTGTGTGTGTGATATCCTAAAAACTAGGTAATTGTGTTTATAAAACTTCCAAATTTCATAATCGCTTGAAATTTAACGAACATTTAAAAAATTAAAAAATATCAGAGTTCTTTAATATGTACATACTTATACAGCATAATTCCTGCACCAGTATATTCATTTATGAAATAAAATCACTTCAATAATATAATAAAAGAAAATACTACATTCTCTTCCTACTCAAGTATTCCAAATATCTGTTTATAGCCCAGTATGATAACTTTGATACATAGCAGGCACAAATTTCTGAGAATCGTAGCAAAACAAATTGATAGCAACCTCTTAACTGAAGAAACCTAAAAAAAAGTTAACACAAAACTTTTTTTCAGTCTTCGTAGATTGCTTCACCATATTGAGAAAATTGAGCTTCAAAGTCATAGTATTATATATAAATACTCATACTAACTATAGTATAATATTACTATAATATATATATTCATACTATGTCCCAGCTTTATTGAGTATTATTGTATATAATATATACTATATGATACTAGTACTTATACTACTATAACTATTACGTTAATACTTCACGAATAGTAGCATATCACGTATACACTTATAGTATAATTATTATACTATAGTATATACTACTCGTATACTTATATATATATTTTCTGCATTTTCTCATATATAGTATACATTTACAAAAAACAGACCTTTTATATATAATCATACTATATATAATATAGTCACTATATATAATCATACTATATATAATATTATAATATCATATTAGATATATATATTATATACTTATATAATATATACTTATATAAGTATTTTAGTATACTATAATAATATATAGCCCTATATAACTATATATTATATATATATATATATAACCACGTACTACCTATATATAAATATATATATATATATATAAATATCATACGTATTACAATATATATATATTATACTAACCAAATAAATTTTACCTAATAGTATACCTATATATAATATAATAATATATATATACCATATCCAACGCTCTATATATTCATAAATATCTATATATTAATATATCAACACATACTATATATATACACCACATATATACCTAACTTATATAATATATAATATACCTAGACTTAGTATTTACCAATCTCTTACTACTATATTCGACGTTAAATATACTCCTATATCACTTAGTAATAAATTATATACTTAGATACGACCTATCATTACTAGCTATTTACCTATATATAAATCGTGACGTGATCTCATCCAGCACTCCTTATGTATACCCTCAGTCATATTACTACCTCACTACTAATCTCAAAACGCTATACCGTATATATACTATATATATATATTATATTAGTATATTGGACACCTATAATTATAACCAATCTGAACTTCCTTCAAAACAAAGAAGTTGTAAAAAAAATAAAAGAACGAAATTAATTATGGTAACGAACAGTTTATATTTTATAAGTAGTTCATTTATATTGTCCTCTTGGATCTATGTAATTATTCTTGTCATATACAACAAATATATTCCTCTCCATCTTCTACAGACACGTGAACTCAACAAGTTCTTTTATTATGTACAACACTTTTATTAAAAACTTCATCCAAAACTTCGTTTTAATCGTTGCCTGCAACGAACAGGTCCCCTATATTTATGTTGATTATTGCAATAGAATGATTCAATAATAGAAAAGTAAAAAATCCACTAAAACAAGGTTTAGTTATAACCTTAAGACCAATTGAAAAAAAAAAAAACAGGATGTTCCGCTCTCAGATAAGAAAACCGACTACATAATCAAAGAAAAAACATTTGAATCAACGAATGAACGGAGACGACACAGTAATATATATCTATCTATTCCATAATTATATATATATACTATAATAGTAGGGTGTATATATACTATTACTAGTAATATATCTTTATATACATACATATACTATATATATAGCTATACTACTACGGTTATATATAGTATATATCTTATATATACACATATATACCTATATAATATATACGTCAATATACGTGAGACACAAAATATCATAAGAGTAATATATTATATATATATATAAGTATATACTTATATAGTTCTATTATATAATAGCCGAGAGTTTACTCGAATTATCATTTGCACTCAAATAAAAAAAGACTCTACAAGTTATAATATACTATATATATACTAGCCCCAAGAACAAGTCTATTATTATACTAAAATCTTACGTAATCGATCTAACTACTATATTATTACCTCTACTAGTATTATATATATATATAATATATACTAACATATCATATAGTTATTTGTTTACAGCGATCTACACCACTCCACGGCCGCTGGGCGCCCTTCTCAAGGACGGGGCGACAAATAAAAACATTAAAAAAAAAACAGCACACCCCAAGTCCCAGTCTAACGCAATAGTTCTCAGGCAGCAAGGCGACCAGACTGGGCTTTAAAGAAGAGGAAGGATTAAACATATAGTTGAGGAAAAAAGCAGATAAGAATTCAAGGAGTTCACAGACAGACAGTAGCTCGGGAAAAGAAAAGACCGCACACAACGAACAAGTCTGGCCCAGTTCCGCAATACTCACGACATAATTGCCAGAACGTTGTGCGAAGAAGCAAGGCATCCCGTGCCTGTGCCTACAGGGCGACGAAGGGTGGCAGGAAATGCGAGGGAACGTTCCCGAGGCAGTTGCCCGCCATAGTACCTATTAGAAAGGGATAGGCCCCAACGTACGTCGCGGAGATAGTAGGGTCAACGAATGTTTGAAGGTATGCGGGACAGTTTATGTCAGTCTATTAGCTTAGACTCAACCCTATCCAATAGAAGGGGTGGAGCCGGAGCGCCCCCCCCAGAAATGTTTCGTTTGAGAAACCATCTCCAAACAAAGGGCGAATAAGGCCCTTATATAAGTGGAGGTAGCATGTGCAGAGGAAAAAAAGATTCCCGCAAACACCTGAACGAACACTCCCAGCGTCTTTGAGGCCCCTTAGCAACCATAGAAATATTGAGGTTTCCAAGATACTTTGTTGTTAATGTTAGCAAAAGAATGTTTATGTAATTCACAGGAGAGACGTTAGAGCCGTTGAAGGAAATAGGAAAAGGTCGGAGAGTTATTTTGAGAGGGAGAGTTTGGAGAGTTGAGTTTTTAAGGAGTTGAATTTACAACGGTTGCGGTGACCCAACGGCGGATAATCCATCCCGATCGGCTCAAGAATAGAATCGGAAAGCTGAAGACGAGAGGGGCAAAATCTAGAAGCAAAGAGGAGCAGACTTTTGAACATGAGTTTGAAAAATGGAGAGTTTTTTCTTTTGGACGTCATCGGATAGGAGTGAAACAGGAGTTCGAAAGTGACAGGAGAGAGATCGTTGATTGAAAAGTAGGGAATAAGTTGAGCATAGTAAACAGACTGCGGAACACACTGTTAAATAGGAAAGGAGGAAGAGGTACGCTCCATCAAACAGGTGCATGATATTGGAGTGATCAGAAGAAAACTAGACAAGCAGTAAGCGCAAAGAGCAAGGAGGAAACCCAAAGGTAAGGGAGCTTAGAGTATCTACGCGAACCAAAACCCCTGGTCAAGGCCATTGGATTATGTCAAGCGCCACCACGCAAGACTCCCATGATCCCTACGGGCAGAAGACCATAAATCAGTTAGATAGGAAAGTATGTCACCAGTTGACCTCGAACGGCGAAAGCCCATACTGATGATCTGATAGAAGGGAAGAGACTCAAGGATGATCCAGGAATGAGACATTAAGAGAAGAGTTTCAAAGATTTTAGATAGAATACAGGTGAGAGCTATAGGTCGATAGTTAGAAGGATCAGCACAGCAGCTACCTTTTTCTTCGGGATCAGTTGGACATATTCGCGCGATTCTCCAGCATTGAGGAAAGTTTAGTATAAGACATAGAGAGTAGAAGTGAACAAGGACAGACGTCAGCTCGGAAGCACACCCCCTCAAAACACTGGCAGGAATGCCATCAGTAGTTACAAGTACATATTGGATGGGACTGGAATCCTGGAAATCCTGGAATCCTGGAAAGGATTCCAGGATTCTGGAAAGTGGTTTCCAGTTTCAGGAACTGGAACACTGGAAAGTACTGATTGAATTTAGTAATTCAGGATTTTCTGGATGTGGATGTCTGTTCCAGGATCCAGGAACATGGATCCTGAACTGGAATATATATATATGTATATATATAGATATACATAATATATAATAGATATTAAATGTATTTAGTTTGTTTCAAATAATTTATTTTTTATAATTTAATAATATTTATCTAATTTAATTTTCGTAATGTATTTACTTGTTATTTTATTCTTCTTAATTTTAAATTATATAGTTTTCTTGGGAAAAATGTACACTGACTGGTCTCGAACTATTTATGAAACACGTTGGATGTCTTATGATCCCCTTGTGTCCCCACCTGCTTTTACTGGGGAGAACCTGTATAGTATATATAATATATAAAAATATATTTTAATTGGTAACATTTCGAATTGTTTGCAAGTTCTCTTACCTTACTACAATTCTCAATTATATTAAATGATGGCAACTCATAAATAATAAAAAAAAATTTTTAACATTCTAACTGGTTAAAAAAAAAAAAAAAATTATTTATCCAGATCTGACTTAATGTTTGGTGTTGAAAATCATGATATTCTCGTTACATTATTTTATGAAAGCAAATCATAAGCCTTTTAAAATAGTTAAATGCTTCAAATATTTCTAAATGATTTTAGTGAAATGAAATATATAAATTTATTCTATATTACAGCAGACTTAGGGAAAATTCTTTACACTTTGGGTGAGTCATTTTTTATCACAATTTTGGCGTTTAAGGTTAACGCAAACAAACGCAATCTTAAGCATTTTTTTTTAGCACAAATGCAAAAACCAAAATGGCTTATGTTAAATTATTAGTATTATATATAGTATATGATATTATTATACTATAGTAGTATATTATATATAGTATATATATATATATTATTATGATATATATATATAATATATATATATAGTATATATTTGGGTATTTTATTCCTGGCAATATAAACAATTTATTCAACATTACATTTAATATATTTACTGTAAATAGTTTTAATCTTTTTTAAAATATATTAAATGTAACTCTGAATAAATAGTTTTACATTGCCAAGGGTATAAATACCAAATAAATATTCTACTTACGAAAAAGTAAAAGTTTCTCATATATACATGGGCGTAGGCAGAAGGGGGCAGGGGGGGGCACTTGCCCCGCCGGCTAAATGCTTGGGTCGAAATTATAAAATTATGAACCTTTATATATTTGGCCGACGAGGGAACGTTTTGTTAAGGGTTTAGTGGTAGAAAAAACAGAAAAAAATTACACGCTAATCCGTATAGATAATGGAGTAGTATATTACTAAATTAGCTAAGCGTATTATATTATTTTTTCCTAAAGTTTTAATTGTTTTCTTTTTCATATTGGCTTAAAGTCAACTAGCTTTGTGCTTTTATACAGCTGGATTCTTCTGACATTATTCTCCGCTAGAGCTTTCAGTATGTCGATAGCATTTGGCGGCTGCCAAAGCTGTTAAATCAATTTCAGAAGGCGTACCCGTTGATCTTCAGCTGCAGACATTAAAAAACAATTGCAGAAAATAAAAGAAATATTACAGCAATTTTGAAGACTATAATTTTATATATATATATATATATATTATAATATATATTATATATTATATCTATATATATATATATATATATATAGCTAGTATATACTTATATTATATATTATGATAGTATATTAGTATAGTATTCAATCCTCCCTCTGGTTAAAATCCTGGCTACGCCCATACATATATTTATATATATATATATATATATAGTATAGTATAGTATATATATATATATCTCTATATAGTATATATAAATATATATATATATTATATATATATTATATATTATATATATATATATGTTTTACATGAGTTATTACTTTAAGTAGGAATAGAAATTAGTAATTCCCCCCCCCCCCTCATGTGAGTCAAAAAATTATCAAAAATATTAACAAATATCCTAATTTAAGATTTAAGGTAAAAACTTAAATAAGTCTAGACTTAGCCTATGCCCAAAGAATACCAAATTAAACTAACTTAAAGAAATCATCACAAAATAGATAAATATTTAACTTCCTACAAGAATGCAATTAAATACAGAAAATCTATGAAGTAAACTAAATACACAAATTTGGCTCAATACAAGTAGCTTAGCAGGGATAGGCACCTTAAGTGTCATGAGCAAACTTTTATTTCCTTATCCGAATCATTAATTAGTAATAGAAACAAACCCAGCACAAAACCCTGGGGAATACAGTTCTTCACCCTCTCACGATGATCTATGAACTATGCAACATTACTACGACCTTCCCTTACAATTCTAACATACAGATTTTTCAAGATTAACTTGAAGGAATACAAGGCCACCTTAAATTGGTTCTCTAAAATAACAAACTATAGGTTATCATGAACCCCTCTTAGTCGTGAATGTAAAAAGCAAAGTTGGCCTATGTTATAAAATTTTGACCAAAACTATATTATCTTCATTGGACCATTACTTCTATTTTTAGTTAAACTTGATGAAAATATGAAATTTATAAGTTTTACTCATTGCTAGGCTCTAAGCCTAAACCAAAACAAGCCTATAAATATATATTTTCAGAGTTGTTTTCCTGTACAGTAGGGATGGCCAAAAAATATCGATATATTGAAATATCGATATTTTAGGCCCAATAATCGATATTTTGGCGATATTTTCTTAGGCGATATATCGACATATCGATATTTTTCTTAATATCGAAAGCCGATATTTTTTTTTAAAGCCCGTAAAAAAATCTTTATCCCCTCTCCCGACAAACTAAAGTGAAACTCAGTTTCTCCCCCATATTTCGTTCCTCGTCCCTCCCCCGATATGATGTCATGTATAAAATAATCCGAAAAATTAGGGTTTTAGACTTAATAGCTGCGTTTCCAGAAGCCCGACTGCAGCCCGGGCGGGCACACAGGCGCACATGCATCGTTTCCAGCTCCCGTTTGCGCACTTTTACGTCATGTATACGTCACAGTCAGGCGCCCGTTGTTAAATCCTCGATTTTGGGAATTAGTAAACGGGCGGGCTGCGGAAGGATACTTTGTTTACAAACAAATTTCTTTACAAAATATGTGTCGGAAATGGCTTGCCAAATTTTTTTTAATATTTTAGTTAACTTTTATATTAAGGATATACTAAATATATCGTATCATTTCATAAAATAGATACATATAAGTATAAGAGTATTGTTTACAATTGTCAGCTGATCCGACGGGCGAGCTCAAGCGCGTTTCAGGTACTCAAATTTCCTGTTCTCTGATTGGTTAATGTAATTTTCAATTCGAAGCACTCCGAGTCGATTTTGCCCACGGGCAGCACTCAGGGCTTCTGGAAACGCAGCTTTCGTCTTTTCGAGAACCAAAAATAAGGAGAG
Source organism: Trachelipus rathkii (assembly GCA_015478945.1). Classification (NCBI taxonomy): domain Eukaryota; kingdom Metazoa; phylum Arthropoda; class Malacostraca; order Isopoda; family Trachelipodidae; genus Trachelipus; species Trachelipus rathkii. The sequence continues at coordinate 5,360 of JABUQX010011951.1, read as the reverse complement.
AGGTCGTCAAAAATCGTAGTACATGGCTACATGCGCACATGGCACATGTCACATAGTCAAATAGTCATTCTGAGTCATATAGTCATTCTCCGCTGAATGGCTCTCTCTCTCTCTCTCTCTCTCTCTCTCTCTCTCTCTCTCTCTCTCTCTCTCTCTCTCCTCTTTCTCTCTCTCTCTCTCTCTCTCTCTCTCTCTCTCTCTCTCTCTCTCTCTCTCTCTCTCTCTCTCTCTCTCTCTCTCTCTCTCTCTCTCTCTCTCTAGCTGCGTTTCCAGAAGCCTGACTGCAGCCCGGGCGGGCACACAGGCGTACATGCACATGCATCGTTTCCAGCGCCCGTTTGCGCACTTCTACGTCACGTAAACATCACAGTCAGGCGCCCGTTGTTAAATCCTCGATTTCGGGAATTAGTAAACGGGCGGGCTGCGGAAGGATACTTTGTTTACAAACAAATTTCTTTACAAAACATGTGTCGGAAATGGCTTGTAAATTTTTTTTAAAATATTTTAATTAACTTTCATATTAAGGATACTAAATATATCGTATCATTTCATAAAATAGATACATATAAGTATAAGAGTATTGTTTACAATTGTCAGCTGATCCGACAGGCGCGCTCGACTTCGTTTCAAAAGGTACTCAAATTTCCCTGTTCTCTGATTGGTTGTGTAATTTTTCAATTCGAAGCGTTTCCGAGTCGATTTTGCAAACGGGCTGCACTATAGGGCTTCTGGAAACGCAACTTCTCTCTCTCTCTCTCTCTCTCTCTCTCTCTCTCTCTCTCTCTCTCTCTCTCTCTCTCTCTCTCTCTCTCAGTTTTGCCAGGTTTCCCCATTGCTTGACCTCCCTAATCCCTTCCCTTTATTGAAATTTCCTTCTCCGAGTCCAATGATTCCGACTTTCTATGTATCCTGCTTCCTTGACAGCCTTTCCTAGTGATTCTTCGTTCTCAAGGATAAGTGAAACAGGAGAGAAATGTTTTTTCGCTGAATGAATTTTATTTACAATAATAAAATAAAAATTTAAATAAACACTATATATATATATATATATATATATATATATATATATATATATATATATATATATATATATATATATATATATATATATATATATATATATATAGACACCAGCGAGCTTGTCTAAAAAACATAATATATATATATATATATATATATATAACATATATATATATATATATATATATATATATATATTTATTTATATATATATAACTTAAATTTATATATATATATATATATATATATATATATATATATGGTAATACTGTAGACAGCGACAGTAGTAATGGCAGCGATAAACAGGCTCCACCCTTTTCGATAGGAAGGAATAGAGGTATAGAGGTATTCGCTAGGATGTATATAGGGGGTACCTCCCCCCGAGAGCGAACGCAAAATATCTCTTACGCCCTTGTTGCGGCCTCCGAGCGAGCGACGATCAGGCCTAATGGCTTCCATTCGATCGTGATGACGTAATCTCGTCGTAGACGAGATTACGTCCCCCTGCGTCCCCCCGTAAGGGGGGACGCTGCCCCCTCAAATGATCGTAGAAGGCTGAAATTTGGATAGTGTATAGAAGAAGGAGAAAGGAGTCTGAACCTATAGAGTTTGGTACCCAGCGTCCCCCCGTTAGGGGGGACGCTGCCCCCTAAAAATTAAATTGCTCGTAGAAGGTTGAAATTTGGATAGTGTATAGAAGAATGAGAAAGGAGTCTGAATCTATAGAGTTTGAGTTAGCACCGGCTCCGATGCTGGCTCCTGTGCGGTGCTGTGATAGTAAATATTTGTATAATAATACAATATAGGTGTTAAAATATATGTTTATAAGGATGTAGATCTCGACTATGGGTGGTTGAGGCCCCATCATAGCGATGCGGGTTGTGTCAATGTGTGTTGTGTTACTGATGTGTTCATGACCTTAAATAAAAAATTTGAAAAAAGTCTGTTATGTAAAGATTTAGTATTTCTTGTTAATAAAGCCGTTAACGAAGATAACGTGTTAATCACCTTAAAATCTCAAACTCATGTGAACCTGAAAGATAAAAGTTTATTTATTTTCCATTCTTCAGCCTGGTTTCGTAAATGTAATTACTCACATGTAGACTCAATATTGAGAAATAACGATATCAAACCATCTCTAAAGGATCTAATACGTTATATACCAACGATGGAAGAGTATGTATCAAAAAATGACACCGAGAGTTCATTACATTTTGTATGCATGCCTTCTAAGATGTTTCAAGATCCAGGTATGGCCTATGTTTATACAGATATTATAGACCATCAGTATGTAGGGAATACTAAAGCCTCTTTGTTAAGAGTAGTTCATTTTCCTAAAGGTAATAGAGTTATAAGTTTTCCTAATGTTCACTACTTACCGTTGAGTAAGACCCAACTGAGTTCGATTCGTATTTATATAAGAGACGTGGAAGGTAATCCATACCCATTCACAATTGGGACAGCAGTGTGTAAAGTACACATTAGAAGGAAGCTCCGTTAAATAATAATCATGGAAAGAGAACGAGTCTTCAGGGGGTCAAGAATGCAGAGGGGATATGGTTTAGGTGGATTTTTTGCTTCGTTGTTCAGACGTGCTATCCCTTTGTTTAAATCAGGAGGCAAATACCTCGCTAAAAAAGCAGCTAGGACAGGTATAGATACTTTCCAGGATATTATGGGTGGTATCGACCCTCGAACAGCTGTAAAACGTCGACTAGCCGATGCTTCTGATGAAATGTTAGATGATGTTAAACGAAAAATACGACGTAAGATGACTGGTCAAGGTGTAGGTCGCCGTAAAAAACCTATAAAGAGGAATAGGAAAGGACCACTAAAGGAAAAGTGTATTGATGTGTTTGCCCTTTAATAACGATGATAAGTGGTAACTTTTTTACATAAACAGTGATAACCTGTAACTATTTCGTATATAAGGAATGTTTAAACAAATCTCTCCTCATTATACGTCAGGCGATTGTACCAGCAAGATGCATTTCCTCCATCCCTCCAGCCCAGACTGTTGTAAGAGTGAATTGGATCTCTTCTCAGTGAACCCTACACAGATCAGTGTGAGTGAATCCAACTTTATTAGTATTAATCCCGTTCACGCAATCACAAATACAGATGTACCTCTCGAATTCAATATCCCTGGCACTTCTGACCAATATCTTGACCCTTCGAATGTGTTTTTATATCTAAAGACTAAGTTAGTAAACGAAGATGGTTCAGATCTCACAGGAACCGATCACATAGTATCCACCGAGACAAATTTCCTGTATACATGTTTTAATCAACTTGAGGTGTTTTTAAATGAAACATCTCTAGGAGCATCAGCTGCAAGTTACCCTTATCGAAGTTATATTGAAACTTTACTAAATTATTCTCAAGATGCGAAGGAGTCTCATCTTCAATCATGTGGATATTACAATTTAAAAGATGTAGAGAAACATAGAGCCAACGCTGCTAAATCTAAAAATAACACGTATGAATATTATGGACGTGTAAACGGTGATATATTCTCTCAGGAAAGACTTATTCTACCATCAGTGGACACCCGCATCAGGTTAACTAGATCTACACCTGAATTTGCTCTTAATGTTAAAAGCGCTGTTTTAGCCACAACTACAGCACCAAAGCCTATCTTTAAATTACTGGATGCTTATCTTTATATACGTAAAGTGAAATTATCTCCCATTAAACATATGGAAATAGAGAAATCTCTTTTGACCGATACAGCGAAATATCCAATCAAGAGAATTGAGACTAAAATTTTTAACTTTACCCAAGGATTATCGAGTATTAATATACCTAACATCGTCAATGGCAGCTTACCTCAGAAGGTAATAATAGGAATTGTAGAACACGATGCTTATTCTGGAAACTATGGAAAGTCTGCCTTTAAATTTACCCATTTTGGACTTGAGGTATCAGTTTACACGTGAATGGTCAACCATACGGTCGTGATTATGAGATGATATATGAAGACACCCATTCTCAATGTTCGCGTCCTTTTTATGATTGCCAATACTGTATCTATAACGGTACAGGTGTTGATCTCCAGACTTATGCCGAAAACAATTTATATGCATACAATCTTACTGCTGATCTTTCAGCCTGTAATTGCTATCATCTCAATATCCTAAGAAAAGAAACACTTTAGGATTGAGTCTCAAATTTGGACAAAGTTTGACACATCTCAATCTCTCAGTTCTGGAAGTGTATCTGGAACATCTCAAAATAAATCAGGGATTTGACAAATTTACGAAATATAATCTTGAATGATTAATGATGAATGAGAAGAAATATATTAAAGACTGAGCAGAAGATTTTTAAGGCCATGTTCGCCTGTAATGAACTCAGTTCTGTGAAATTGAATACCGACTCTGGTCTTATCTTCAACACTTCTCCTAGGGATGTTTCGAGCAATGGACATTGGATAGCCGTGTATAAGAATAAAAATAATGTTGTATATTTCCTTGACTCTCTGCATTTAGATTTTATGTTTAGTAATCATTATGCAACATCTTTTTAAAAATATAATAATGTCAATATGTTAGAGACACTTATGTTTTCCTGTACAATAAATGGAGTCCTAATTGTGATGTACACTGCACATATTTATTTCATTATATGTTTTTAAATAATGTTTCTTTTCATAACAAATATATTTGATGCTAAAAATTTACATATATATTAACAGAATTATCTTAGTATGCACTTATGTTGTAAAGGCTAAAATAAAAACACATTTTTCTTTTCCTACTTTATCCAAATAACTTATTTATACTAAAGAAAAATATGACTTGAATCAATAGATCAATAGATCAATAGATCAATAGATGGGTAGGAAGGGGGGTGGGGAGGGTTGTTTGGTTACTGTTTGCCAGTTTTAAGGTATATAAAGAACATAACAATTTTAATGTAGAAATATGGCTTGCGATGTGGATTAAATAGATCAAACTAATATCAATAGATCTGTGGTTGGACAAGAAGGGGAACAGGATGATTGGTTTGATTTACTGATTTACTGATTTGGGGTATGTAAAACGTAAATTTTTACGTTACTAAACATGAAAACATAAAAAAAATTGTAAGAAACAAATAAATTCAAAAAAAATAAATAAAAAATAATAAATTTTGAAAAAAAAAAAAGTTGAAAACAAAAGCTCACTCGTAAAAATAAAAAAATAATAAATTTTATTTAAAGAAAACAAGGCTTACTGGTTTTGAGTTCACCGCTCAGGATCGCGTCTGCGGGTGCGTGGGCGCGCGCACCGCCCATTCTTGTCTGCAGATCGGCGAGCCCGCCTGCGGGCGCTCGCACCGCACGTCAGCCTGGGGTC
>JABUQX010011950.1:25000-27368 GCA_015478945.1 Trachelipus rathkii | reverse complement strand
TAGCATCCATCTGATCCATGCTACATCTATTCTTAAACCCTTACTCAACACCTTAGTTTCCGAATACACTGCATTTTTTAGAGTCTTGCTATCAGTATACACTCTCACTGGCAATCTATTACCCCCAATCACTTCTCTCCAACATTCTGCTACAAACATACCAGCTTCCACCCCTTCTATAAACCCGATTGCCTCTGCCTCTATAGTGGACCTGGCAACCCTCTTCATGCACCTAGACTTCCAAGCAATAGGACAAGTATTACCCTGTTTATCCTTCAAACATACAATGTAACCTACCTGAGGATTCACCCTTTCCTCATTCCCATGAGATGCATCAGTGTCTACACCTCAACTCACACCTTCTTTAAGTTTTACTCAGCCATATACCTATACTTACACTCTTCCCCCTCTTCAGTATATTAATTAAGTTTTCTCATTTCCTCTACTTTCCCTCCCTTAAAGAATCTACTTCTCTCACTCACAGCATACGATAAATCGGGTCTTGTCTGGCCGCTTAACCAATTGATTTGTCCTACTAAGGACCTGTATAACGTTAATTCCTTTTCGTTCATATCCCTATTGCCAAAAAATTCTCCTTTTTCAGGTATCCTTATCCCCTCTAGATACTTTTCCTGTTCCAACCAGATTCCATTCTCATTATCCTTTATGTTTACTCCTATGTACTTAAAACCTTCTTCTTCCTCTGAACCTATTTCAAGTTGATCTTTCATCTTTTCTATTACCTCTCTGATAAACTCAGGTGTACCTCCAAAACAGAAATCATCTACGTGGGTGCACATGATACCCATTAAACACCCCTCTTTCTTCCAGAAAAACAAAGTTGACTCCAGTTTACTTTTCTGTCCTCCCAATTCCTTAATCAACGACACTACCTTATCGTACCATACCCTGGCTGCGTCCTTAAGCCCATATACAGTTTTTTTCAGTTCCCAAACAATACCCTTTTCCTTTGCCTCTTTAGGTGGAATTACATAAACCTTCCTTTTAATCCTCTCCCCTTGCAAATAAGCAGATTTTATATCTATTGAGCTACACATCCAACCTCTACTCTTCATAACACTTAAGCCAAAAAACGCAAGTACCTTTCCTGAAACAAGTGGTGCCTCAGTCACTAACCCATCTCCCTCTTCCTCGAAACCTCTTGCTACTAAAACGAGCTTTACATATTAACTTCCTTATTTTTTTATTTTTTTGGTAATCACCCATCTTAAAGATATCAATTTCTGCCCTTTCTCCTTTACCCTCCGAAATACATCATTTGCCTTCCAATTGTCTATTTCCCTTAATTTTGCATTCAAAATCGTTTCATCATCCCTATTACCAAACCAAACCTCAGCCTCATCTTCTATGATTTCGATATTTTTATATTCTCTTAAATCTATCCATTTCATCTCCCCACTAGTCATATTCTGTACATTATAGCTGTCACTTCATTTTTTGCTATTTGCCTTTCCTGCTCTGCTAAGCACTTTTATATCTATGTTCTCTTCGCTGTTCCTATCTGTACACTTATACCTTTTTCCGATTACAATTTTTGGTATTACATCCTCTACATGTTCTTCGTCTTCATCATCTGAGCTGTCATCTCTCTCCTCTTCACCACTCTTCTCATCCTCATCCCCTTTTAACGCATAGGGTTCATCATCATCCTCAATGTTCTCCTGAAAACTTCCTTCCTTATTCCCAACCATCTCTATCTCATCTGTATCTTCTTCCTTGTTGTCCTTGTTGATCATTTTTGGGACCCCTTCTAACCTAGTTATATGTATCCGGGCTACATCCCTTAAAGTCCCTCCGTGTTTTACTACAACCGTCTTACCATCCCGGCCAATCACCTTTGCAGGTCCCCTCCATTGCTTATCTATCTCCCTCTTATAATAAACCTCTTCTCCAGGTTCAGCCAGCTCCAATTTATGATCCCGTAACTGACCCTTCATTGCTCTTTTTATCTTCTCTTCTGCTTCTTGTTGTATATGAATCACCCTGGCTTTTGTTAACCCTTCCAATTGTTCCTTTATCATTTCTGATTCATTTCCTAAAACACCTATACTCCTATCTTCCTCAGAAGTATTATTTGGCATCCTAACACCTCTTCCGAAAACAACTGATTTGGTGAATAACCATTCCTGTCAAGTAAACCATTTTTAGCGGATACTGACCAAGAAAGACTGTTCTTTCTCCCTTGTCCATCCTCCTTCATCTTCCTCATTGAATCCTTCAACATACCCACCATTTTCTCACACTGACCATTGCTCCACGGGCTTTCTGCCGCAGTTGCCCACTTTCATTTCCTCATTTTGAAACTCAAGACCGTTATCACTCAACACTTTATCAGGGGCACCAAACA
>JABUQX010011950.1:2500-15000 GCA_015478945.1 Trachelipus rathkii | reverse complement strand
CTAATTCACAAAATAATAAAATCAAACATCCTCCTAATTTAAAGAAATGGTTACCCAATAATTAACTTCCTATCAGGGAGGACAGCCCAAATACAGATCAACAACAACAAATCACGTACAATAAACATCAAAAACAGCGTACCTCAAGGAGCAATCTTCTTCCCTACCTTATTCAACTTATTCACAACCTACCTACCAACACCACAAACACACCACGCAAATATAACAACCTACGCAGATGACATCAACATAGCCATCACACACCAGAAACTAAACACCACAATTCTTCTAACCCAACAATATATCAACCAAATTCATGAGTTTAACCTTTATTATTTATATAATTTGTAAGAAAAAAATGAACGCCAGTTGACAATACTTATTGAGCCGTGTTTAATTTCAATTTCAGATTTCGTGCTTCATAATTACAAACGTCATCATCCTTCAACAATTTAAAACATCTGAAGATTCAAAGTAACAAAATCAAAATAACATTTCAGATGACTAAGAAAATGACAGAAAATATAATTAAAAACGGCGCCACTGTATTCAGCTTGCAAATATGAATGAAATTAAAACATTCCACCATGCCTAAAATTGATTAGTTTATATATATATATATATATATATATATATCTTTCTATATATATATATATATATATATATATATATATATATATATATATATATATATATATATATATATATATATATATATATATATATATATATATATATATATATATATATATATATATATATATATATATATTAAATCTATATACATCGAAGTTTACTTTTAATTTTAACATTTGAAAATAATCCAATGTGTTTTCAGCGTTTATTTTTATTTATATTCGTCTTCAATAATTCTATGACAATGAATAAAAACTTCTTCTTCTTCTTCTTCTTCTTCTTCTTCTTCTTCTTCTTCTTCTTCTTCTTCTTCGTCCTTCTCCTCCTCCTCCTCCCCTAAATCATCAACAATTTCATTAATGTTACTTCTCATAGACTTTATCTCAAAATGCAACAACAGCATCACCATCAAGTATTAATATTAAACTGAACGAGTATTTATACATATATAAAATCCGCAATCAAATTATGATTCATCAAATTTCAAGACAATTTAACCTGACATTTACTTTCCTGTAACATATTTCCCAAAAGTTTTCCCTCCCAAAATAGTTAATACTCTACAACGAATACAAAAATTCTTTAAATACTTTTGTTTTAATTTTAGTGCTTTGACATATAGAAAAATGCTAAGCTCTATTATTACTATTGACTCTTCTGTTTTGTAAATTGGTTAGAAAACTTTCTTCGGTTTCCTTTCCTCAATCAACTTCGTATCAACTTTCAAACTTTAAAAATTTCATCTCTTCTCCAAATCTTCCTCTCAAATATCTTGTCATTTTGATTTTTATGCACCTTACCATTATAACCATTTGAGAATAATAATAATAATAATAATAATAATAATAATAATAATAATAATAATAATAATAATAATAATAATAATAATAATAATAATAATAATAATAATAATAATAATAATAATAATAATAATAATAATAATAATAATAATAATAATAATGCGAGTTTAAGAAAGGTTTGCAAAATAAAGGTTTCATAATCGAAAGAGTGTCACAATACACATTCAGCTATCAGTGTTGTATTACACGAAACTTGTTGAAGGAGCTAGCTAATAAAGTTTTACTAATTTTATACTAATAACACAATTAACACACACGCGCGCGGCGCCCGCACACACACACACACACACACACACACACACACACACACACACACACACACACACACACACACACACACACACATATATATATATATATATATATATATATATATATATATATATATATATATATATATATATATAGAGATAATATAAAGTTATGGATAAAAATAGAGAGAGAGAGAGAGAGAGAGAGAGAGAGGAGATGGAGAGAGGGAGAGAGAGAGAGAGAGAGAGAGAGAGAGAGAGAGAGAGAGAGAGAGAGAGAGAGAGAGAGAGAGAGAGAGAGAGAGAGAGAACCTAAATTAATAATAGTTGATCATCATGAAACTTTCATGAAATGTTTGAAATAAGCTGCAAAGAAGAAAAAACATATTCCGAAAAAAGGTAATTTAGAAATCGAAACTTTGTGCCAGACTTTATCGAAAGCTGTTGATATGTTTAGGGCCACATCAGAAAAAGAAGAAGAAGAAGAAGAAGAAGAAGAAGAAGAAGAAGAAGAAGAAGAAGAAGAAGAAGAAGAAGAAGAAGAAGAAGGTCACCAATCGAGCTTTCTTTATGGAAGCCATACTGGCGATCAGAGTTGGCATTGGAAGATTTAAGATGCTTCCAAATCTTCCTGTTAAGAATAGAGTCGAAATTTTTAGGAAGAACAGAGGCTAGCTAAACCGACTGAATGATAGTTGGAGGGTTGAGACTTGTGAGAGGAGTCTATCTTCTTCGGCACTGGGGGAATGAGCACACGCTTCCAGCAGAAAGGAATTGTTGATGTTAATAGAGACGAAACAGAATGCCTAGGCAGGGTGCAAACTCAAAAACAAGTTTTGAGAAAAATAGAAAGGATCATATCGGCTTTAACAGAGTATGCCTTCAGTACTTCTATCAGAAGATACAAGATGAGGGAAAGTGGATGAAGCAAATGTGAAGTTCACACTTTGTGCAAAATGTTTGAAAACGCGTGAGGTAGGGAACCATAGAGGTTATTGAATTTTCTAAGGAGAAAAAGAGTCTTTACTATCTCGAAGAATAGATTTTGCGCTATTCCAAGATGAAATATAAGAAGCATGAGTTTCCTAAGTTTGAAGCAGAAGGTAACCTCGGCGAACAGCACGAGAGTAAGTAGAATTAAACCAAGGTTTACTAGTTGTAGTTGAGTGGAAACTGAATGAATGTAGGCCTCCACGTCAGAGAGAATTACCTCAGCTATATATACGTTCTGCACACTTCAAGGGACCTTCCCACTGAAACAGCAGTCATTCATGGAAAATCAAAGAAGCACACCCCCTAAGTCCGACCAGTTAAAGCAGTTCCAAGTTCCATAAACGTTTCCTCTCCGAAAGAGGTGAAAGTTCCTGAGAAAGACTTGAAGATAAAGAAAAGAATATAGAGAAATGAAGATGATCAAAGGAACCCAGAACAGATAGAGTTTAATAGTACAAGACGAAGGATTGAAAGTTAAGAAAAGATCAAATATGTTGGGTGGACAGTTGCACCCACTTCTCAGGGTTGTCCTGAATAGAAAAATACTTAGCGAATTCACCAGCTCTTTTTTGAAATCTATAGATAAGCCATTGGCGGTGGTGAACATTGAAATTACCCAAAATAATGATTTCTGAAAAGGCGATGAAGAAAGGAAATTATGTTCTATTTTATAGTTTACATAGTCGAAAAATTTAGAATAGCCAGAAAAATTATGTGGTAAAGAGACAGATCAGATGATTTAGTTGTAGAGTGACAAGAGAGTCAAAGTCAAGATCATTTATATAAAAAGTCAGAGAACTTCAAATTAGAAACACTGGAACAGATAACATCGTCGCATGCATATGTGCAATAATTGCCTTTGGCTCAAAATTGAGGATAGAGAAAGTAAGAGGAAACAGGGTAAGGTTTACTGTCGAAGCAGTTCAGCACCTGAGTTTTGATCCAGAACAAGAGGTGAGGTCTAGAAGAAGAGACGTGGTGTTCGACAGAGTGTAAATTAAAATAAAGGCCACGACTGTTGCGGAAAATAAATTGAAATGAAGATTGTGCATCAGATCAAGCCAGCGGCGAAGTCTTGGGGTACTAAACCCATCACCGGAGACTCACAACTCCCAAGTGATGATGGACTTTATGAGGAGTGGACGAAGATAATTGTTTGGATGCCGCTACTCCATGCATCTTCGACTCAGGTTTATGTTTGGCCATTTTTATCTTGTTTGAAAAGTAATGGTCGAGTATGAGCTTGTAGGTCTGTGAAATGTAAGTGAAGAAGTGGGACTGTGGTGGGGGTGCCTATTAAACATTTTCAGCAAGCACTCAAACAAAGTATGTACAGTACACACACAGCATATATATATATTATATATATATAGTATATATATTAAGTATAATATATATATATTATATATATATATATAATATATATATATATATATATATATATATATATATATATATATATATATATATATATATATATATGGGTAGAATACTCAATGCCACTCTTTTAGTAATTAGATATGAAAAGTAGGATGTTTACGCTTATTTTCATGAAATGGAGATGTAACTCCGCAGTGTTCTTTGCCAATGGGCAATAAAGAAATAACTAAAGGTCAATGTTCACAGTATGTAATACTAATTCATAAAATTATTTGAATAGGCACTCGCAATGACAAACATCGTTTCTTCATCGAGAGGTCTCAACGAAATCCTAGACTAGTATGCCGGTTGCCTTCCGAGGAGGGCCCACAAGCTAGTCACATCCAAATCCACGTTCTCATTTGGCTCAATTCTAATGCTTGTATAGATATCACATGGCACTTTAACAACAGCATAATATATATAAAACAACATTTAAAACGCACAGGAGGGTCAAGAATGTCAGCCTGCTACAAAAGCGACAGACGTGATATCGCACACAGTATTACGCACATCCCAAAGTTATTACACAAAAAGTGCCGAACAATCAGATATATATATATATACTATATATAATATATATATATATAATATATATAATATATATACTATTATAATATATATATATAATATAATATATATATATATATATATTATAATTATAATATATATTATATAATTATATATAAGGTTATTTCAAGCTCTTTCGTCTGAGTGCGATATTCGATAAGTTTTGAAAAATTATCGGATATATTAATAATCCGGTAACCGAAAAACCTTTTGAATATCGAGAGTTAAAAACAAAGAAGCTCGCATTTCCGGATTTTCACCGTTATAAAGAATAAGATGGACTTCGGCTTGTTGTGCTAATCTTAAATTTAAAGATTTATTAACTTTATTTAGTGACTTTTAATTATTAATTTATGTCATTTAATATTATTATTCTATAATGAAGGAAGGCCTTTACAAGTCTTACTAAAGCAGTAATTGCAAATTGTAAGTAAATATATATGGGCAAAAAAACTACTTTTAAATAGTAATTTAGCTAATTGAAGAAGAACGATAGTTCATATTAGAGCAAGTAATCCACTATTATTATATATAATATATATATATAATATATTATTATAATATAATATAAAATTATACTATATATAATATATATATATATAATATCAATTTCTATATCTCAATTTATAAATATAAATTTAAAGATTTATTTAAAGTAGGAGTGATTCATCACATATTAGATTTATGTCATAGTACCATGATTTATAATGGAGATGCCTTTAACAAGTCTTTCAAAAGCATTCTCATCATTTTACAAGGACAAAAGCAGGTAAATAATATTGGGCAAAATGTTTAAGGAAAGATAGTTACAATTTTTTTATGATTTAATGACGGGAAAAGATTCAAAACTAACTGGGCAAGTAAATCAACTACGTTTATATATATATAATTATATAATATATAATATATATTATATATACTGCCATATTATATATATATATATATATATATTATATATATGATTAATATGATATATATATATATATATATATATATATTATCATTATATATAATATTTATATATATATATATATATATTATAGATATATATTATATATATAACTGGCCAGTTTGACCGATACCACCCTTTTCGAATATGAAGGATAAGATATAGTCTGAAAACTTGGAAATATTTAATCTGATATATGGGATAAGCTCAAAATTCCATAAGTTTAAAATTTCAAGTCATGTAGGATGTATAATAGAGGGGGTCACCCACCGAGGGTGAACCCGATAAGCGCTTACGCCCTTGTGGCGGGCTTCCGAGCGGCACTATTAGGCTAAAACGACCATTCGGAGGTCAGGGACAAGACCGAAGGCTCTGTCTGACCGCAGACACCAGACCGAAGGTCTGTGTGTTTCGTCTGTTGTACACCAGATTGTAATTATTTTATATTATTATACAATGAAGAAGTGATCCGAAGATCCGGGAGCGGCCGACAATACGTACAAGACAACACCTTCGCGAACTGCAACCGATAATTGATTATCTGATGTCCAACTAGATCTCCTGTCACACTCACGCATACTCAGCTCTCGCATCCCAATTCAGGACCCGACCACAGAGTTCCACACGCGCTCGATAGCGCACGAGACACACACTACTCGAGATACGCAGACCCGTGACGGCAAATACAAGCCCAAGGCGCAACCGCAAGAAGCCCGCGCAGGGCAGGACGCCGCACCACACAACCCGAGCAGGACACGCAACCAGCACACCGCACCGCTTTGCTCACGTTTCGCTCAACGCCTGAGCTAGAGTTGAGACATGGTCATCTCTAGTTCAAATTCGTCCCCGTTGGGCATAACGTAACAGTCGTCGTAGATGAAGTTACATCCCCGAGGGACCTCCCCAAAGGGGGGCCCCACCCCATCAAAAAAATTAAATTGTTCGTAGAGGCTGAATTTGGATCTAGATGATTCAGCAGTTGAGTTTCTAGAAACGAAGTTAAGTATTGAGAAATTCAAGGAGTTGGCTCCGGGCACCGGTGCTGGGAGCCACTGCGAGTAGCATTAGTTACATAAACAGTCGAATAACAACAATATTGGTGGATGTCTTTATATATGTTATGGATCTGTAGATTTCGAAATAAAAATTTAAACTATCAAGAAAAAAATTAATAAAATAAAAAATTAAATAAATAAAAAATAAAAAATAAAATTCTTACACTTTTTATGTTTATGACTTACAAATTAATGTTTTACATACCTCAAAGCAGTAAATCACTAAATCAACACCATCCAGCTCTAACCTTCCTGTCACCTCCTGCCAGTTGATCTTATTTGATCTATTGAATTAAGGGGCAATTTTTACTAACAATTTTCATGTGTTTACTACCCTAAAGCAGTAAAATCACTAAATCAAACCATACGCCTCCCCTCTGGACCATCTGTGATCTATTAATCTATTGATTAAGGTCAAATTTTCACTAAAATTTTCATGTTTTATGTTTACAGTACCCTAAAGCAGTAAAATCACTAAATCAAACCTCTATCCCCCCTCCCTCCTGACCATCTGTGATCTATGATCTATAGATAAGTCAAATTTTTACAAAATTGTAACGTTTCACATACCCTAAGCAGTAACATCACTAAATCAAACCACATCCAACCTCCCTCCTGACCATCTGCGATCTATTGATTCTATTGATATAAGGTCAAAAAAAAAATTTTTTACAAACATTTTAACGTTTTAATACCCTAAATGCAGTAATCAGTAAATCAACCCACCATCAGCCAGCATCAGCTCGACCCTCATGACCTCCTGATCTATTATCTATTGATCTAATTGATTCAGAGTCACTTTTCGAGTTATTCATTTTGAATAACAATAACATTTAAACATCAAGTTCTCTTATACAACATCAATCCAATATATGGTTACGTAACAAAAGTTTTCCATGTAATAAAGCTAACAAAGCATCATCTGAACTAAAAAGAATAATGTACAAAGACAAAACCTAAACATACTTAAAATATTACAATATATATATTGTTTAACAAATTCCACACTTAGACAACCAGTAAAGTAACTAACGATGCATACCCAAGCGTAAGCCTACTTACACTTTTCTAACATCTGTCGCTGTTATTTTCACATTAAGACTGAATATTTAACAAACAATTATCATAACCATGTGGTAACTTATCATACAGATCAATGAGTTTACCTAAACATAATAAGATTTTCAACAAATAAAGCTACACTATCGTATACATGAATAAGAAAATATGTACAAAGACAAACCTAATCACCACCGTAAACACGAAATAACTTTACACATAGCAAAAGTTTGAGACTTACACCAAGAAGTAAAGTAACTAACATAGCCACCAAACACGTGACTTATTCACACTTGGTCAAGTCAAGTATATGCTCTAACAAACGATGTAATTTACACATTAACATGGTTATATTTAACAAAAATTTACCATACCTTGTGTAATTACATACAGAACAGCGAAGTTATCTAACATAACAAATGTTTTACATTAAATATATCTAACATGCCGTAACATGAACTAAGAAAAATAATGTACAAAAGAAAACCTAACACAACTTACACAAAAAAGACCCACTCGACGCTAACAGAAAATCACTTAAGACCATGTTAAAAGCACTACATGGTACGCGAAACCGTAACCCTAATCTTACTTTCTCAAGCTATCTCCTAAACATATTTAACGTTTAAATCTTACCACGTGCCACCAGTTAACATTTAACTAAATTATCACAACATTGTTAAATCATACAGAGCGCCAAAAGTATGACTAACGATAACACAAGTTTCCACATCAATAAAGCATAACATATCGCTACATTGACTAAGAAAATTTAATGCTACAGCGAACAACTTTCAGCACCACCTGTAAACCATGAAAAACTGTTAACATAACAAGATTCTACCCTCAACACCAGTAACAGTACCCTAACATGTAGGCAAAACGAACCTAAGTTTTACTTTTTTCAAACATATCTTCAACCACATTAACGTTAATCTTACATTGACACACAGTAACATTTAACTAAATTTCTCCACAACATAGGTTAATTATACTGATCAACGAATCTATACTCTCACGTAATAAAGTTTCCACATCAACAAAACTAACATAGCGCTAACAATGAACTAAAGAAAATAATGTACAAAGACAAAACCGTAACACAACTTACGCCCTAATAAACTTTAACATAAACAAACGTTCCACATTAACACCAGTAAAGTAACTAACTTTTACATACAAAAACGTACCCCATATTTAATACTTTATTCCAGCTGATTTCTTTAAAACATATTAACGTCTAACTCATTAACATTGACACATAACATTTAAAAAAATGTATCACATAACCAACCTAACCATCAAATACCTAATGAGTAAAGACGGAATAAAGTAAAAGTTTTTAGACTTATCTTTTAGACCCTCCCCCCTTTCAGAAAATACCACTCTAAACATGAAAAATGATTTGATGCTTTAACCATATTGCATAAAAGTGAGCATACTTATTCATATTTGACCCTTTGCAGGATACAAGCAATGTAGCCAGTCCGCATTCGGTTTTACGATTAAATATATAAATGACACATCGTGGGGAATAACGAAACTTCTAGATCCAACATATTAAGAACACATTTAAAGACCTAGAGAGCATGATTAACAACACAGCGAAAACTAATCCTACTGAAGAAAATAGGTATAAACCATCCCTTAAATGAAAAGAGACTTGTCTTTCCCCAAATCAGAAGAAAGTTAAAACAAGAAATACGACGTACGAACATGAACCATATTCAGTTCAAAAGTCGTGATATTTCTCGTTCGACAACAACAACAACAACAAACCAACAACAACAAAATAAAATAGTACAAAGATAAGTTCTTTAGATTACTAACAACGAATATATGCTAACGTAACAATTGTTTTCACATTAATAAAGCTTAACATACGCATTCCAGAACTAAGAAATTAAGGTACAACTGACGAATCATAACACAAACTATAAAGCAACGATAAACTGTATAACATACAAAGTTCCCACTTAACACATAAATTAAAGTAACTGACATTGCAATACAAAACGTAGAAATCCCTATTCATGACTTGACCAAACATAGCTCTCAACAAATCAATTAACGTTAAACTTTTTACATTGACACAGTTAATATTTAACAAGAATTTAATCATAACCTATGGTTTAATATATTCTACAGGCAGCGAAAGTATTGCAATATCCGTAACCAAGTTTCCCATTCAATAAAGCTACATAACAATAACTTGAACTAAGAATATGAGATACCACGACAAACCTCAACACACCTTCACTACGAATAAACCACTACACATTAACAAAACTTCACACTTAACAGCAGTAAATTACCTAACACATCGTACAAAACGTAACCATTTCACACTTTTTCAAGCATAGCTCTAGCATATCATGTTAATCTTACATTAACATCGTAATATTTAACAAATCATAACGCATATTAGGTAATTTAAACGATGAGCGCTAATCTTCATACTGACCAAAGAGATATAATGCTACTAAACGAAATGGTTTTACATCAACTTCGCTAATATTTCACAAAAAAATCATCATTAACCTCGTCTTAATATCATAAACCCCAACGAAATAATTGCAACCATAACAAAGTTTTAACCACACATAACAGAAAAAATAACAAATTTGTATGCTAACATAACATAACAATAAGTTCTTTTGTAGTAAAATATCACATTAAAGCGTAATAATTTACTGATTTTAGAGCAGTAAATCAGTAAATCAAGTAAATCAAACCCCCATCCCACGCAGTCCCTACCCGTCCCACCCGCTTGTGAATCTATTGATCATATTGATTCATCATATTTCAAGATTTTTATTTCGAGTTTCATTTTGGACAAACATAAACATAAAAATAAGTTCATTTAATATCTACCTACGAATATAGCTTAAACAACATTTTATAGCATCCAATAAAGCTAACAAAATCAATTAAACTTTGTATATGTTTAGCATATTTTCGTGTTCGTATAGATATAACAAGTTTATAGGTAAATTTTTGTTTAAATATACATGTTAATGAAATTACACATCGTTATGTGAGAGAATACTTGACACAAGTTGAATAAAGTTACGTTTTGTGTGCTATGTTAGTTACATTTACTAGTGTTATAAGCAAAAAACTTTGTTAATGTTAACAGTTATTCGTGTTTAAGGGTGCTGATAGGTTTGTCTTTGTAACATTATTTTCTTACTTTCAGTGTAACGATATATTAGCTTTATTAATGTGAAAACCTTATTACTGATTAGAGTTATACTCATTGATCTGTATATGATTAATAACCAATGTTGTGATAAATTTTTGTTAAATATTACAGTCCTTAAATGTAAAATAACAGCGAATGTTAGAAAGTCCAAGATAGGTACCCGTTTTTGTATGCATAATTAGGTTTACTTTACTGTTTTAAGTGGAACTTTGTGAACGCTTTCCAGTTATTCCTGTGTAAGATGTGTAGGTTTGTCTTTGTACATTATTTTCTTAGTTCAGATGATGCTAGTAAGTTTTATAATGTGAACATTACATTCCTTTATATTAGATTAATGTTGTATAAAGAACTGATTTTATGTTATGTTATTCAAAATGAAACTCGAAAAGTGACTTGAATCAATAGACAAATAGAACAATAGATCATGGATGGGTCATGAAGGTGGCCTGATGCTGGCTGGATGGGTTGATTTACTGATTTACTGATTTAGGGTATAATAAAACGTTAAAATTTCAGTAAAATTTGACCTTAATCCAATAGAGCAATAGATCACAGATGGTCAGGAGAGAGGTTGATAGTGGTTTGATTGTGAATTTACTCGCTTATAGGGCTATTGAAACGTTACAATTTTAAGTAAAAATTTCGCTTATCAATAGAATCAATAGATCACAAGGGTCAGGAGGGAGGGTGGATAGAGGTTTGATTTAGTGATTTACTTCTTTAGGGTATGTAAAACATGGAAATGTTAGTAAAAAATTGACCTAATCAATAGATCAATAGATCACAGATGCTCAGGAGGGAGGTTGGATAAGTGGTGTTGATTTAAGTGATTACTGCTTTAGCGTATGTAAAACATGAAAATATTTTAGTAAAAAATTTGACACTTAATCAATAGATCCAATAGAGCACAACGGACAGGAGGGGACAGGCAAGATAGTGGTTGTGTGTTATTTAAGTGATACTGCTTCCTAGGCATATGTAAAAACGTAAATTTGTAAGTTATAAACATAAAAGTGTACAGAAATCTTTATTTTTATTTAATTATTTATTTAAATTCTTTATTATTTGTATTATTTTTTTTTCTTGATTAGTTCTGTGCAAACTATTATGTTTCGAAAATCTACAGATCCAACTAACACTATATAACACACTGTATTGTTTTATACGACTGCTTATTAACCTAAGCACCCGCATGGCTCCAGACCGTGCCGGAGCCAAATCCTTGAATTCCATATACTAACTCTTTTAGAAATCAACTTGAAGCACTCTCAACCCAAATTTCGCTATCTACGAAACAATTTAATTTTTAATTGGGGGTGGGTCCCCCTTTGGGGGAGGTCCTCGGGGATGTAACTTCATCTACGACGAGGTTACTTTATCCCCAAACGGTACCAAGTTTGACAGATATACCATGTCTCAACTCTAGCCGAGCGTAGAAGCGAAAACGGAGGCAAAGCCGGTGCCGGTGCGGTGCGGCGCGGCGCGGTGTGGTGCCAGAGGCTG
>JABUQX010011949.1:32500-37329 GCA_015478945.1 Trachelipus rathkii | reverse complement strand
GTAATTAGAGAAGGATATTAATGGAAATGAGACGTACATATAGTGGAGGGAGAGATGAGGATAAGATGGAGTATGTGATGATGGGATCATGATGATTGAGGGGATGTAATAAGATTATTAATTATTTACAAAGTTGTTATAAGTGTCCTGCGCGTGCTATTGTTTGTTTCTATCTACTACAAAATTCGCGGGCTACAAAAATAAATAACCTAAAATGACATGGGTAATTTTTTGAGGGGCAATTTGCCAAACGTTACAAACTTACAATTATTGGCGTTTCGCGCCATATATTCGTAATTATTACGAAATATTCACATCAAATATACAAAAGTATTTTATAAACAAATTATTAATGAATCCAATTGTTGCATATATATATATATAATATATTATATATATATATTATATATATATATATATATATAATATATATATATATATATATATATATATATAATATATTATATATATATATATATATATATATATAATATATAATATATATATATAGTTCAGTTACAAGACCACCCACAGCTCACTGAGAAGTGGACATGCTGGATATAATATAATAATATATTATAAATATATATATATATATATATATATATATATATATTATATATATATATATATATAATATATATATATAATATATAATATATATATAATATATAATATATATATATATTACCCTTCCTCTTTTCCTATTATATATTTCCACCCATCTTTCGAAAACCTCATCATATCTTTGGACATTCAAACAGGCTTTACTTTTAACTGCTTGTATCACCTCTTCATTCCTACATTCACTAATGACTTCTTACTTCCTACTTTAGCACACCAACATAGTCTCTGTGCACTACTAACAAAGGCTTGCTTCATTTGCGTCCAGATTTACACTCTTTATTTTTTGTACACATCGACTGATTATTTGCAAGAAGTGCTCTCACATACTTCCCCTGTACAATTTGCATTAGCTTCCACTTCCTATTTCTCCACTTCCTTCTTTTTTATTTTAGCTCCATCCGTGCCCCATTAACTTAATTTCACGTAAAACTACATATTGATCTTGATATTCCCATCACAACCCTCTCACTGATTAACATCCATCTCCATACTTCAGCATGCGTTCAACACAAAATCAATTCAAACCTCCCACTTTAACAAAAATCAAGTAAAAACCCGTTCACTTCGACACCATCTCTACCTCCACCAACTTTAGTAATAATTCTTATTTTTGTTTCAAAAATTTATTACTTACGGTACATACCTCTTCCCCTCACAGAACCAAACATCTTTTACCATTCTCATTTTTCTCCCGCCACCCCAAAATCATTGTTAAACCATCCCCTTTTCTACCCCGTCTAGACCAGCTGAGGCTGTTATGGCTTCTCTGAATAACCTGATCAATCAAGTCAGGCATCCCAAGGGTCCCATTCCTGAACGCCAGAACAAAACAACTCCCAAAATCGCTCTCGCAGACTCCCTCCATGGTCCAAGTCTTATCTTCCATCCGCTTTATTTTTTTTTTTACTTCGACGTCATACGGTCCCACTGCCTATAAGGCCAGCTCATCCTTAGTGATGCCTTGGAGCTGCTCTTCAAACAAAGGAGCCACAGGCTACGCCAATGAGGAACGGTTCCATCTGATCTGTACTACCAACTAGAACCGCAGAGCCTTGTACTGTCCCTATCACATCTCGGGGACGATTCATGTAATGTCTAAAACTGACGATGTTCGTAGCACGTCAAAGGGTACCATATATGCGCCGGAGTTCTGTTAGCTATTCGAATGACAATTCTCACTTCACTTACAGAAACTCACCGTGCCAATCAGCCGACCGCTATCGGTTCCCTCCTAGTAAGGAGAACCCCGCAATGAGAACCCTCGTCTTTTACTTACATTCTCTGTGCCTTTCCCTCCAGCCAAAGTAAAAACTTGTTTTACGATGCACAAGTTCTGAATACTCCCTTTGCGAGGAAATGTTCAAGTGCCTTAAATTGGTCACCCCTAAAAATATGTCAGTCTCCCCAGACCAATGTCCAACCATGTGGAAGTTCTCTCCGCCCCAACTGGAAAAACATCTCCGTCGTTGGCCTAACTGCAAGGGGCCCCACCCAGCCTCCTCTGTCCACTGCCCCTTCTTCGCCTTGGAAGGAAATCCTTGAGCAGTGCACCCTTCATAAGTATGACCGTCGTGAAGCTACCCACCGTGCAAGGAGAACTGGCTTCATCTTCCTCTTTATTATACTGCGCAAACAAAAACAATGCTTCTGCGGTTTACTCTAGCATTGCCCATATGCCACGTGCTTGTGTCCAGAACTCGTTACACTTCGAGATCCCCCCATTCAGACTTCCGTGCTGGATAGCGGATCAATTGGCTTGGTGATTCTTGCTGCTCTGGACAATTGTCCTCGCCAACTCCCTATCATGGTCCGCCGACGGCACACAACACTCTCTCATGTTACTCACCTTGCAGAGGTCCATGCCGCTCCCAAGGGGATATCTGATTTAGCGACCTTTTCAGCATCAGAGGTCGATGGCAAAC
Source organism: Trachelipus rathkii (assembly GCA_015478945.1). Classification (NCBI taxonomy): domain Eukaryota; kingdom Metazoa; phylum Arthropoda; class Malacostraca; order Isopoda; family Trachelipodidae; genus Trachelipus; species Trachelipus rathkii. The sequence goes on along the minus strand of JABUQX010011949.1, from coordinate 34,780 downwards.
GTCCATGTGCCCCGTCCCTTTGATGAAGCACCTCTTGGAGGGACACGGCCCCCTTCCAAGTCTGCTAAAAGTCTGGAAGGGGTGCGCACTGCGCAAGCAGGGAAAAATGTTCGAAATGTGGAGTGTGACTTGGCACGTCTCTTTGGAGAGCCCTCTCCTGTGGTGGCCAGGAACCCCTCTCGTAAGTAGGGTTGTCAACTCATCTGCTGCATGAATCTTCCTCTGTTCCCTCTAGCGTTTGACATCTGGTCGTGGATCATCAAGTGGCTCACGGGACCATCAAAACTTTATCCTCTGAATAACTGCCAAATCCCAAAACATAGTGACTATTGTGATTGCCTTAACATTGATTACAATACCATTTATGGCACGTTTCCTCCAATGGAACTGTCGTGGATATTTTGCCATTTACGAAGAACTAAAGAGTTTACTTGTAGCTCATCAGCCGTTGGCTATTTGTTTACAGTAACTACAACTTGGCGACCGAGACCTTTTACCAACCTTCAAGGTACAGGGAACCCCCTTATTTCCATTGAATCGTGAGCCACCGACAGAGAGAGGGACAAGCGATCCTGGTTCACGGGTCTGTTTCCCATTCATTTCCAATTCCCCTCCTCCACTCCCTTACATGACGTAGCGCCTCGTATCCATCTTGAAACACCGCTTACACTGCTCAGTTGTTACCTAAACGGCCCAGCTGTAAATATACCAAGAAGGACCTTGTCGATTTTTTCACGAGTATGTTGGTCCTCGGTGACTTTAACCTACGCCACCCTTGTGGAGATGTTACGTCCCAAAATGGCGATTGGATATTGGGTATTTGCATGATTTCCTGGATGTCTCAACAGGGGTCTTCCTACCTTTGAATGTTTAGATACAGACACTTCTTCCTGTTTTTGACGTCTCGTTGTGTTCAATCTCGGCTTTTGTAGTAGGGTGGGAAAGTAGGCTTTCGTTCGTGGAAGTGATTGCCTAACCCAATCTGATACCACTTCAGCTCCAGTCCGCAGCAACAACCTATATTCTGGCTGGCGTTACGACAGAGTGGACTGGCCTTCCTTTCATTCAGGCCCACTTTCCCTCTTTCTTGCAAGTACCTATTTCCGTTGCCGGCGTATGGCTTCACCTACCTTCAGGAAGCAATCCTCCAGGCGGCAACGAACTATGACCTCGTTCATCTGGGACCAGAAAATCGACAACTCTGGTGAAACCATGAATGTGCTCGGGCTAATCGTGAAAAGCGTAAATTATATAAGCTGTATAAACTATAAACAAACTCCCACACCTTCCAACTTGACTCTTTTTAAAGCTTTCCAGCGGCCCGCTCCTGGCGTATTAATCGTAGGAACGAGGAAGCAATTTATTTTCGCCCTACATTCCACCGTAATTCTTCTACGCCTTCGATCAGGGTTCCAAAGTTGGTGCGAAAATTTCACGAAAACATCATGCAGATCCACTCCTCCTTGCTTACGCCCGCATACCTCCGATGTCATCTTGCTCCCGGGTCGTGTGGATGAGGGGCTATCTTTTTGCTTCCTTCTCCGCGGCTCCCCCGTGTCATGAAGCCTTTTTCGTTTCTGCCTTGCCTGCGGGTAGAGACTCAAAAAACTTTCTCTGTTACCCCTGGAGAAAATACTTCCGGTACAAACAGTTATCACCAGGGCAGAATTTCAAGACTCCCTAAAACTATGCAAGAGTGGAGTGCCTGGTCCTGACGTCATTTCTTTCCAGATGCTAAGGTATGCTTATCCTTCTGCCATTGCATCCTTTCTCAGCTTCTATAATAAAATGTAGGCGGAGGAGGTCTTTCCTCCTGTCTGGTTTACTGCATATATTGTCCCATTCCAAACCTGGGAAGGATCCAAACGTTCTTCCGATAACCATCGCGCCTATTTTCATTACCTGCAACACGTGCAAGCTCATGGAGAGATTGGTGGCTTCTCGTCTTGTTCCCACGTTGGAACAACTCCATTGTAGTTTCTGATCAGTTTGACTTTTCGTCACATCCGCTCTACTCCGTTGGATCACACGTTCGTGAGGTATTTGCTCCCAACAAAATGCAATGGCCGTTTTCTTTTACCTCGAAAAGGCATATGACTGCACATGGAAGATGTGGGTTTTGCGAAGCCTTCATTCCTTGAGCCTTAATGGGCAACTTCCTTTCTTCCTCCAGTTATTAATGTCGGGATCGTTCGTTCAAATTCGTTGTGGTACCACACTTGTCGAGTCGTTTTATCATGGACGAAACGGGGTGCTGCAGGCAGTGACTGAGCGTATTGC
>JABUQX010011949.1:0-27500 GCA_015478945.1 Trachelipus rathkii | reverse complement strand
TAACGTCGGTACGAGTAGGAAGCTGTACTTTGAAGAACTTCTCCTTCCGAAGTAACACCGGGGAAGGGCCCGTCGTACTTGGGTTGGAGTGGAGAACGGTGGGAGTCATGCCTCACCAAAACATGGGTACAAGAAGAGAGATCTTTCGGAATGTAAGAGTGCACCTTTTGCTGGCGGGTCGGAGTAGGTCTCCAGGAGAGAGCACAGCGTTTCAACCGGGTGAGGTATAGGGTGGGATCAGCAGTAGCAGGAGGGAAAGATTGAGAGAAGAACTCGCCAGGCAGGCGAAGTGTAGAGCCATAAACAAGTTCTGCAGCTGAACACTGAAGATCCTCCTTAACGGCCGTGCGTATACCCAGCATAACCAAAGGAAGAGCCTCAGTCCAGTGTTCTGGTTGTGGATGTGCCATGAGAGAGGCTTTAAGCTGACGGTGGAACCTCTCACAAATCCCGTTCGAGATAGGATGGAAGCTGGTGGTATGGATCTTTTCAGAACCCAGCAAGCGCATCAAATCTTTCCAGAGGAAGGATTCGAAAACGCGACCTTGATCAGTCGTGACCGAGAGAGGAATTCCGAACCGAGAGATCCAATGAAACAAGAAGGCTTTAGCTATAGATTCGGCAGTGGCAACAGAGAGAGGGATAGCTTCAGTCCAACGAGTGAACCTATCAATACAGGTGAGGATATATCGCTTGCCATGAGAAGGTGGGAGAGGTCCAACAATGTCGATGTGGACTCTCTCAAACCGTTGCCCGGGAGGCAAGAAAGTGCCTAAGGGAGCTTTAGTATGTCTTTGCACTTTAGAGCGCTGACAAGCCATACAGGCGCGGACCCAGTTCGCTACGTCGGCGTTAACTTTAGGCCACACAAAACGAGCCGTTACCAGTTTGCGTGAAGCCTCGACGCCAGGGTGTGAAAGCGAATGGAGATTGCAGAAGACTGCCTTTCGAAGAGCATCAGGTACGAAAGGACGAGGATTGCCTGTTGAAATGTCGCACAAGAGCCTCTTCTCTATGCCCGGAAGATTGAGCCACTGCAGCTGTAGAGAAGAGTCCTGTTGAAGATCGATATTGTCTTGCTCCTGGCACGCGGCCATGGCTGCGTAATCAATGTCAGGAATGGGAGAAAGAGCGTTAATTTCAATCCGAGAAAGAGCATCCGCGGTGAAATTATCCACTCCGGAGATGTGACGTATGTCTGTAGTAAACTGGGAAACAAATTCGAGATGACGAGCTTCACGGGGGGAGTGACGTTCATGCCGTGAAGCCATTGCGAAAGTGATCGCTTTGTGGTCGGTCAGGATGTGGAACTCCCGTCCTTCCAAAAAGTACCGAAAATGGCGAACAGCAAGGTACATAGCAAGCAATTCCCGTCCAAAAGCACTATACCTTGTTTCGGCGGGTTGCAGCTTGCGTGAAAAGAAGGCAAGTGGGCACCATTCGCCCTTTTGGAACTGCTGAAGCACCGCACCAACAGCGAAATCGGAGGCATCTACCTGCACTCTCGCTGGTGCGGTATCGTGGGGATGAACTAAAAGAGTGGCGGAGGCGAGGGCTTCTTTGGAAGCCTCAAAAGCAGACTCTGCTGCCGGAGACCAGTCGACTTTAGTGGTACTGCCTCGCTGTTTAGGACGAATGAGTGCAGTAAGCGGGCCTAGGAGGGCTGCCGCTGATTTCAGAAATCTGTGGTAAAAGTTGATCATTCCCAGATATTGACGAAGTTGCTTTTGATTTTGGGGAAGAGGAAAGGCTCTGATAGCGGCGACACGGTCTACAAGAGGGCAAATACCCTCAGCCGAGACTGTGTGACCAAGGAATGTAAGAGAAGACGCGCCGAATACGCACTTGGTAGGATTGAGACGAATTCCCGCATCATCCAACCTACCAAAAACGGCACGCAGGTGCTCCATATGTTCTTCAGGAGAGGAGGAAGCGACTAAAAGATCATCTAAATATGCCCAAGCAAAAGGAAGACCACGGAGGATAGAATCGATGAACCTCTGGAAGGACTGGGCTGCATTTTTCAAACCGAATGGCATTCTTGTATACTCAAAGAGGCCAAAGGGGGTGATTACAGCTGTCTTGGGGACGTCCTCCGGAGCCACGGGTATCTGATGGTAGGCTCGAATTAAGTCCAAGGAAGAAAAAATGGTGTGCCAGACAGGTGGGAAGTGAAACTTTGTATATGCGGTACAGGGTACCTATCCGGTGTTGTGGCAGAATTCAAAGCCCTAAAATCACCACAGGGTCTCCAATCGCCCGTGGTGCCTTTAGGGACCATGTGTAGCGGAGAAGACCAACAACTTTTGGAAGGGCGCACAATGCCAAGTTGCAACATGTGATCAAACTCGGCCTTGGCGGCCTTGAGCTTATCGGGTGGGAGGCGGCGAGCTCGAGCAAAGGTGGGTGGGCCAGTAGTTTCGATATGATGTTCAACAGAATGCTTAAGAGGGGTATCGGAAGAGCAGGGATGCAATAAAGAAGGAAATTCCTTCTGCAGGAGGGTCAGAAAGGGAGAGACCTCTGAAGAAGTTGGAGGAGCAACAGCAGAAATACCCTTTAGAGCAGAAGCAATAATAGCACCGGGAGTATAAAGAGAAGTATCGCCATCGACAAGTCGGCGATTACGAAGATCGACCATAAGATTAAAATGGGACAAAAAATCAGCACCGAGGATGGGCTGTGTCACCTCAGCGACGAGAAAAACCCATGGGAACTTGCGGCGGAGAAAAAGATCCAACGTGCATAACCGCTCACCATATACCGGAATGGAAGAGCCATTAGCAGCGAAAAGTTGACGGCCAGGGAGAGGGATAGCAGAGTCCTGGGAAGGGTCCCTGGGTACCAGCGAAAGGCTGGCCCCAGAATCGATCAAGAAGACAAGTTTAGAAGACTGATCGTAGATACGAAGAACATCCTGTGCAGTAGTAGGAGAAGAAGAAAAAGAGCCAGCATCTCCCGTCGCTCCTACGACGGGATGGCTGTCGAGTTTCCCTGATAGAGAGGGCAGGAAGGATCGCATTTCTTGGCATCCATGCCGAAAGTATGGTGATAATAACAGTACCCATGAGGATACTGGCGCTGGCGTGAGGAAGAAGCAGAGGGTGAACGAGGACCGCGAGATGGACGAAAGTTGGAAGGAGTGGGATCACGAGAGCGAAAAGTGTTATTATTAATTGCCGCTGTAAGGGAGAGAAGGGCAGTTTTAATGTCGGCCATGCCAGTTTCGAGAACCGAAACCCGGGTATCCAGAGCTGCCGAAGGAGGAGGTTGTACTGCGAAGGCGTGAGAGTAGGAAGGTTGAGGTGGGTGAGAATAAGGTGAGCTGGATAGAGAAGCAGAAGGCGGTTGAGAACAGAGGAGGAGGGAGAGTAGCGGAGGCGGTGTTAGAGATTGGAATGTGTTGGGCGTGAAGTGTAGATAGTTGGGAGGTGCGAGAGTCGAAGAGGTAGGAGAAAGAGAGGAAACGGCGTAAGAGGTGTGGACCAAAGGCTCCACCGGAGGGCGCAAAATTCTGTCTGCTGTAGCGGCAAACTCAGTGAGGGACAACGTCGGGTTTATTGATTGCAGTACGCTGTGATGTTGAGCAGGCATCTTCTGGAGGAAGAGGGTGCGAATTATTTTCTCTTCCCGTGTAGATGGAGTGCCACCCAACAAACTCAGCATCCTTACCATCAATTCCGAGGGTTTCTGGTCGCCCAGTGAGATGCCTCCAAGCAGAGTTTCCAATTGTTCCTCTCTGGTGGGAGCCAAGCGGTCGATAATAAGGGTTTTGAGCGTGTTGTAAGGGGTTGTAGAGTTTCTAGTTGTTGCCAGGCCATCCCTGATTTTGAGGAGGCAAGATTCTGGTAGAGCATTCACAACTCTCGAATATCTCTCCTTCTCATCTTCGATGGTCAGGAGCGCTGACTCAGCCAGGTCAAACAAAGCTCCGGAGATTGTTTGACGAAGAAAGTTGCAGAATGAATGCTCAGCGAGGGGAGTAGAATGATGAAAGGGTAGAAGGTAGTAGAGAGAAGAAAAAAAAAAAAAAATATTAAATAAGATGTGGAGCGAGCGGAGGCACTAATAACAGACCGAGGGTGGAAAAATCAAAGAAATTACAACCTTAGGAGCCAAGGATTAAAATGAGGCTGTTGCGATATAAATTGCCAAAATACTTTTATATATAATAAAAAAAAAAAAAAAAAAAAAATAATAATTAATTTTTTTTTTTTTTTTTTTACTAATTATTTTTTTTTTATTTGAGTGAGTGTACGAGGGTATCCACACACACAAGGTGTGGCTATACCTTGTTAAGGGTATACAACAGGGATAGATAATAATAGATAATAATAAAATAATAATAATTAATAATAATAATAATAATAATAATCAATAATAATAATAATAATAATAATAATAAAATTAGTAAGCAGAAATATTTTATAAGAAAAAAAGTTAAGAAAAACTGGCATACTAAAAAGCATATAGAACAATTTATATGTTCCGTGTGAAATACAGAACTGTACCAAGGTAGGGGTCCAACAGGGTTAGTTTGATACTCTGCCGACGAAGCTGGCTCTTGATGGCTGCAGCTGGGCACGAGAAGGCTGTGAAGTAGATAGAAAAAAAAAAAAAAAAACACGAACACAATGAGTGGGTAAATCTACCCGTTAAAAAAACAATACCTACAAACGGTACTAAAGTGATTGGGTTCGTTTGTAATAGTTTTTCCTGGCTTTGTTGTGGGTGTTCTGATTCCCGCCTGGGAATTCAATCTTCACTCTTCGGGGTCACTATCTGAAGCTGGGTGCTTAGGACCGCTTCTTTAAGGTTGATTGAGAAGTTAATGTTCTTACAATTTTTATTTTCCTACTTCTATTTTACAAGTGAGGGTTGGACCCCTTGTCCTAAAAAAAACAAAAACAAAGAATTAGGACAGGGTGAACCTAGTTATTACTATTCCACATATGATCAATATTTGCAGAAAGAATTCTACAGAATCTGAACTTTGTGGAGTAGTATACAATTGATTGTTTAGCTTTGAGAGAGGCTTGTTTTATGTTATGCATTACACAGGCAGAAAAAAGGTTTCTCCCCCGAATATACATTCATAAAGCAGCCTTACATTTGATATGAGTCTCACACCGTACAAAAAAAAACATTAGTTTGGGAGGAGCTGTTTTATGTATATGCATATACAGGCAGAAAAAGGTTTCTCCCCGATATACATTCGCATAAAGCAGCATTACATTTGATATGAGTCTCACACAGTACAAAAGATTATTAGTTTGAGAGAAGCTGTTTTATGTATATGCATATACAGGCAGAAAGAGGTTTCTCCCCGATATACATTCGCATAAAGCAGCCTTACATTTGGTATGAGACTCACACAGACACATATATTAAAAAATTGCCTATGTTGTTGTAACTTCTTTGACGAGAGAGAGAGAGAGAGAGAGAGAGAGAGAGAGAGATTTTTGAGGAGAGAGAGAAAGAGAGAGAGAAGAGAGAGATTTTTGGGCTGTTCACCTCTGCGCTACTATTACCCAGCTTTGGCCCTTCTCTAACTGTAATGTAACGCGCGACGCCCGCTAGGGTTAGGTATAGTAAATACCGATCTATGCGACCTCTATTTACTATACTGATGCTAAATTATATTAAAAAGTTCCTAAATCTAACATTTTCCGGTTGTTCACCTCTGCTCTACTATTACCCAGCTTAGCCTCTCTTCAAACTGCTATGTAACGCAAACGCCCACTAGGGTAAGATATGTGTGGAAATAACGGCCTATCCCAGAGCTGTTATTTCCCCATATTATACTTAAAATTACATGCGACTCTAAATATCCACCTAGTTTTCTCTTTACTCTAGCCTCTGACCGCTAAGTTAGGCTAATTGCTTGAACGCTACCTAAGCCTACCGCAAATTTTCACTGGCATGCATGAACACTTCACTTTGTTTTCCTACTGGATTTTAGGCATTCTTTTTGATACGCTATTCAATCTGATGCGTTTTCGTTGCAACCTATTTCTAAACCTCAGCTTTAGGCTCCACCGACTAATCTAGGTTCGCCTAACTTTGGTCTATTTACCCTAAAATAATGTACTTAATAGGCTGCCCTTTTTCTAAACTCACCTTGGTTTTGGGTTTGGTTATATAATTAACATCAATTTGCTCGTATTTTAATATAATGTTGTACTTTTGCTATTATTTTATATTAATTCTCTAGAAGGAAGTTACATGCTGTTGCGATTTTGGAAAAGTGATAATTCGGCGGCTTGGAGGCGTGGCTTAGTTCCACGAAACGACAACTACATCTTAAACATAGGGCGTGTTCGGCTCTACCCTGTAACTTCGTAGTTCGGCTCTGTAGTTCAGCTCTGTATAGAATGGTTCTTTCACTTCCAGAGGTGGCCTTCCACAATATATATGCTGACCACACCCATCGTTCAACTATATTCTCTATGTCTCAATACTAATACTTTCCCTCAGTTTTGGAAGCACGCACATGTCCAACCTGTTCCGAAAAAAGGAAGCCACTCTGATCCTTCTAACTATCGCCCTATAGCTCTAACTTGTATTCTATCTAACTGATTTATGGTTTTCCGACCTCAGGAACTACGGGGAGATTTGTGTGGTGGCGTTTGACATATCCAAAGCTTTTGACCGGGTATGGCACACGTCACTGCTCTAAGCTCCCTCCTTTGGGTTTCCTCTTCTCTTTGCTTACTTATTCTAGTTTTCTTTCACAAATCGCTCATTTCGGCTGTGGTTGATGGGTCTATACTCTTCTTCTTTTCTTTCAATAGTGTGTTTCCTCAGTTCTGTCTTATTCTCCTACTTTGTTCCTTACTTTTCATTAATGCATCGTCTCACCTGCAACATCTAATCTATCACTCGTATGCCGATGACTCGATCCCTTCATTCTTCAACTCATTTCAATTCTGCTCCCTCTTTACTTCTAGAATTGCTCTGCGGTCTTAATCTTTTGATTCTATTCTCGTGACCTGGAATAGATTTTCCGGGTGGGGGTCGGCTTAACGCTTGTGAAATCAATTCTTTAAAAACCCCACTTTACCAATCTCCCCTCTAAGACACTTCTAACTTTCCTACTCTTTCGAGGTTCTTCTCGTCTCTCCTGTTTGACAATAAAAATCCTTGGCCCTTAAACATAACAAAAAAATGTCTTGGAAACCTAACATCACAACGGTTGCTAGGGCGGCTCAAAGAAACTGAGAGTTTCTGTTTTAGGCTGCGAGACTTTTTTCCTCTTCTCAATTTGCTCCAGCTATACAAGGGCCTCCTCCACCCTTGTATAGAGTACTGCTCTCATAACTGGGGGGGCTCGGGTTTCACCCGGCTTTTGGATAGGGTCGAGTCAAGGACAAAGGCTTATAAACTGTTCTGTACTTTCCAGTTCTCTTGACCCTCTATCTTTGCGGCGCGATGTTGGTGCTTTATCTCTTTTATATAGGTAACGCAGCGGCAGGTGCTCGAGGGAACTTATCACTGGCGTAGCACCACCTTTACGACGCCCTCGTAGACAAGGGGTGCTGTGTCGGCGCATGAGTTTTGTCGTTGATATTGGTAACTCCAGCTTAGTTCCCTGCTGTGCTTCCTTCTTTCCTGCCACCTCTGTTCTGTGGCAATTCTCTTCCATCTTCTGTGTTTTCCTGCTGAATTTAATCTCTCTCACTTTAAAGCCTGGGTCTGTGCTCATCTCGTAGTTTGCGTCTAGTTGATGAACTTCTGAGGCGTGCAACACACCCTCCTTGAATAGGGCTCTGTCCGTGAGTGGTGGGTGACAACTGTAATATATATATATATATATATATATTATATATATATATATATATATATATATATATATATAATATATATATATATATAATTATATATATATAATAATATATATATATATCATATTTATATATAATATATCTATATATATATATTATTATTATTATATATATATATATATATATATATATATATATTATATATATATATATATATATATATATATATATATTATATTATATATATATATATATATATATATATATATATATATATATATATATATATATTTATATATATTAAAAACAATATATCTAAATATACCATCTATATAAAAATATATATATATATATATATATATATATATATATATATATATATATATATATATATATATTGAAGCTGGGTGCTTAGGACCGCTTCTTTAAGGTTGATTGAGAAATGTTCGATTGTTTTACAAGTTTATTTCCTTACGGCTAGTTCACAAGTGAGGGTTGGACCCCTGTCCTTGTTTTTGGGTTTAATTATTTAATTCGCATTAATTTGCTTGTATTTTAATATAATGTTGTGATTTTGCTATTATTTTGTAATAATTCTCTAGAAGGAAGCTACATGCTGTTGCGATTTTAAAAGTGATAATTCGGCGGCTTGGAGGCGTGGCTTAGTTCCACGAAACTACAACCACATCTTAAACATAGGGCGTGTTCGGCTCTACTCTGTAACTTTGTAGTTCAGCTCTGTAGTTCAGCTCTGTATAGATGTTCTTTCCACTTCCACAGAGAGTACCTTTCCACAGTACCCCCCTGCAGAGCTGAGGCCGGGGCGCTCTAATCCCGGTAGCGGAGTGGCCGGCGCAATTGACGGCCTCTGCTCGATACGTCTCTAGACGCAGGCGGCTGCAAACCAGGACGAGGGCGAGAACGAGGAGCTGGTGTTGGAGGTGCAGGAGTGTGGACGAGAGGGCGAGGAATACGAGAGGGAAGTGGAACATCTGCAGTACGACTTGTGGAAGGCATGGCAGGAGGTGGTGGAATGGGAGGGGGCGGTAGAGGGAGAGGAGAAGGAGGAAAAGGAAGAGGATCTGGGTCAAGAGGAAGGAGTGGTGGAGATGGAGAGTCAGAGGGAGATGAAGGAGGAGAAGAGTCGGGAGGAGATGAAGGAGGTGGAGAATCTGGTACAGGATAAGAAGATGATGTATCCAAAGGAATCAGAATTGGTTTTGGAAACAAGTCCGAATCTTGGACGTCAGGAGGATTCGCCTCAAAATAGGCAGGTTTGAGACGATCTATTGATATTACTTCGGTGCGAGTGGGACGTTGTACCTTGAAGAACTTCTCCTTCCGAAGTATGACTGGGAAGGGTCCGTCGTACTTGGGTTGGAGAGGAGAACGGTGGGAGTCATGCCTCACCAAAACATGGGTACAAGAAGAGAGATCTTTCGGAATGTAAGAGTGCACCTTTTGCTGGCGGGTCGGAGTAGGTCTCCAGGAGAGGGCACAGCGTTTCAACCGGGTGAGGTATAGGGTGGGATCAGCAGTAGCAGGAGGGAAAGATTGAGAAAAGAACTCGCCCGGCAGACGGAGAGTAGAGCCATAAACGAGTTCGGAAGCTGAACACTGAAGGTCTTCCTTAACGGCAGTGCGTATACCAAGCATAACCAAAGGGAGGGCTTCCGTCCAATGTTCTGGTTGTGGGTGTGCCATGAGAGAAGCCTTTAGCTGACGGTGAAACCTTTCACAAATCCCGTTCGAGATAGGGTGGAAACTGGTTGTATGGATCTTCTCAGAACCAAGCAAGCGCATCAAATCTTTCCAAAGGAAGGATTCGAAAACGCGACCTTGATCCGTTGTGACCGAGAGAGGAATGCCAAACCGAGAGATCCAATGGGACAAGAAAGCTTTTGCAATAGATTCAGCTGTAGCAACAGAGAGTGGGATAGCTTCCGTCCAACGAGTGAACCTATCAATACAGGTGAGGATATATCGCTTGCCATGAGAAGGTGGGAGAGGTCCAACAATGTCGATGTGGACTCTCTCAAACCGTTGACCAGGAGGCAAGAAAGTGCCTAAGGGAGCTTTAGTATGTCTTTGCACTTTGGAGCGCTGACAAGCCATACAGGCGCGGACCCAGTTCGCTACGTCGGCGTTAACTTTAGGCCACACAAAACGAGCCGTTACCAGTTTGCGTGAAGCCTCGACGCCAGGGTGTGAAAGCGAGTGGAGATTGCAGAAGACTGCCTTTCGCAGAGAATTTGGAACGAAAGGGCGAGGGTGGCCTGTTGAAGTGTCACACAAGAGTCTCTTCTCTATGCCCGGAAGATTGAGCCACTGCAGCTGTAGAGAAGAGTCCTGCTGAAGATCGATATTGTCTTGCTCCTGGCACGTGGCCATGGCTGCGTAATCAATGTCAGGAATGGGGGAAAGAGCATTAATTTCAATCCGAGAAAGAGCATCCGCGGTGAAATTATCCACTCCGGAGATGTGACGTATGTCTGTCGTAAACTGGGAAACGAATTCGAGATGACGAGCTTCACGGGGGGAGTGACGTTCATGCCGTGAAGCCATTGCGAAAGTGATCGCTTTGTGGTCGGTCAGGATGTGGAACTCCCGTCCTTCCAAAAAGTACCGAAAATGGCGAACAGCAAGATACATAGCAAGCAATTCCCGTCCAAAAGCACTATACCTTGTTTCGGCGGGTTGCAGCTTGCGTGAAAAGAAGGCAAGTGGGCACCATTCGCCCTTTTGGAACTGCTGAAGCACCGCACCAACAGCAAAATCGGAGGCATCTACCTGCACTCTCGCTGGTGCGGTATCGTGGGGATGAACTAAAAGAGTGGCGGAGGCGAGGGCTTCTTTGGAAGCCTCAAAAGCAGACTCTGCTGCCGGAGACCAGTCGACTTTAGTGGTGCTGCCTCGCTGTTTAGGACGAATGAGTGCGGTAAGCGGGCCTAGGAGGGCTGCCGCTGATTTAAGAAATCTGTGGTAAAAGTTGATCATTCCCAGATATTGACGAAGTTGCTTTTGATTTTGGGGAAGAGGAAAGGCTCGGATAGCGGCGACACGGTCTACAAGAGGGCAAATACCCTCAGCCGAGACTGTGTGACCAAGGAATGTAAGAGAAGACGCGCCGAATACGCACTTGGTAGGATTGAGACGAATTCCCGCATCATCCAACCTACCAAAAACGGCACGTAGGTGATCCATATGTTCTTCAGGAGAGGAGGAAGCGACTAAAAGATCATCCAAATATGCCCAAGCAAAAGGGAGGCCACGGAGGATAGAATCGATGAACCTCTGGAAGGACTGGGCTGCATTTTTCAAACCGAATGGCATTCTTGTATACTCAAAGAGGCCAAAGGGGGTGATTACAGCTGTCTTGGGAACGTCCTCCGGAGCCACGGGTATCTGATGGTAGGCTCGAATTAAGTCCAAAGAAGAAAAAATGGTGTTGCCAGACAGGTGGGAAGTGAAACTTTGTATATGCGGCACAGGGTACCTATCCGGTGTTGTGGCAGAATTCAAAGCCCTAAAATCCCCACAGGGTCTCCAGTCACCCGTGGTGCCCTTAGGGACCATGTGTAGCGGAGAAGACCAGCAACTTTTGGAAGGGCGCACAATGCCAAGTTGCAACATGTGATCAAACTCGGCCTTGGCGGCTTTGAGTTTATCAGGAGGAAGGCGGCGAGCTCGAGCAAAGGTGGGTGGGCCAGTAGTTTCGATATGATGTTCAACAGAATGCTTAAGAGGGGTATCGGAAGAGCAGGGATGCAATAAAGAAGGAAATTCCTTCTGCAGGAGGGTCAGAAAGGGAGAGACCACTGAAGAAGTTGGAGGAGCAACAGCAGAAATACCCTTTAGAGCAGAAGCAATAATAGCACCGGGAGTATAAAGAGAAGTATCGCCATCGACAAGTCGGCGATTACGAAGATCGACCATAAGATTAAAATGGGACAAAAAATCAGCACCGAGGATGGGCTGTGTCACCTCAGCGACGAGAAAAACCCATGGGAACTTGCGGCGGAGAAAAAGATCCAACGTGCATAACCGCTCACCATATACCGGAATGGAAGAGCCATTAGCAGCGAAAAGTTGACGGCCAGGGAGAGGGATAGCAGAGTCCTGGGAAGGGTCCCTGGGTACCAGCGAAAGGCTGGCCCCAGAATCGATCAAGAAGACAAGTTTAGAGGACTGATCGTAGATACGAAGAACATCCTGTGCAGTAGTAGGAGAAGAAGAAAAAGAGCCAGCATCTCCCGTCGCTCCTACGACGGGATGGCTGTCGAGTTTCCCTGATAGAGAGGGCAGGAAGGATCGCATTTCTTGGCATCCATGCCGAAAGTATGGTGATAATAACAGTACCCATGAGGATACAGGCGCTGGCGTGAGGAAGAAGCAGAAGGTGAACGAGGACCGCGAGAAGGACGAAAGTTGGAAGGAGTGGGATCACGAGAGCGAAAAGTGTTGTTATTAATTGCCGCTGTAAGGGAGAGAAGGGCAGTTTTTATATCGGCCATGCCAGTTTCGAGAACCGAAACCCGGGTATCCAGAGCTGCCGAAGGAGGAGGTTGTACTGCGAAAGCGTGAGAGTAGGAAGGTTGAGGTGGGTGAGAATAAGGAGGTTGAGCTGGATAGGAGGCAGAAGGCGGTTGAGGAACAAGAGGAGGAGGAAGGGTGGCGGAGGTGTTGGTAGAGTACTGGGGAATGTGTTGGGCGTGAGTTGTAGATGGTTGAGGAGGTGCGAGAGTTGAAGAGGTAGGAGAAAGAGAGGAAACGGCGTAAGAGGTGTGGACCAAAGGCTCCACCGGAGGGCGCAAAATTCTGTCTGCTGTAGCGGCAAACTCAGTGAGGGACAACGTCGGGTTTATTGATTGCAGTACGCTGTGATGTCGAGCAGGCATCTTCTGGAGGAAGAGGGTGCGAATTATTTTCTCTTCCCGTGTAGATGGAGTGCCGCCCAGCAAACCCAGCATCCCTACCATCAATTCCGAGGGTTTCTGGTCGCCCAGTGAGATGCCTCCAAGCAGAGTTTCCAATTGTTCCTCTCTGGTGGGAGCCAAGCGGTCAATAATAAGGGTTTTGAGCGTGTTGTAAGGGGTTGTAGAGTTTCTAGTTGTTGCCAGGCCATCCCTGATTTTGAGGAGGCAAGATTCTGGTAGAGCATTCACAACTCTCGAATATCTCTCCTTCTCGTCTTCGATGGTCAGGAGCGCTGACTCAGCCAGGTCAAACCAAAGCTCGGGATTGTTTACGAAGAAAGGTTGCAAATGGAATGCTCGCGAGGGAGTAGACATGACTGAAAGGGCGTGAATTGGCAGAGCGGAAGGAAAGACAGAAAAAAAAAAGGATAAGATGTTGGAGGCGAGTGGTAGGGCGCTAATAACAGACCGAGGGTGGAAAAATCAAAGAATTTACAACCTTAGGAGCTAGACCAAGGATTAAAATGAGGCTGTTGCGATATGAAATTGCCAAAAACTTTTATATATATATATATTATATAAAAAAAAAAATGATTTTTTTTTTTTTTTTTTTTTTTTTTTGAGTGAGTGTACCAGGGTTTCCTCCGCACACAAGAGTGTGTCTATACCGTGTGAGGAATCCCACGACGAGGGGTGATAATAATAAATAATAATTAATAATTAATAATATAATAATAATAATAATACTATAATTAATAATAATATAATATAATAAAAATAATAATAATAATAATAATAATAATAAATAAAAAATAATAATAATAATAATAATAATAATAATAATAATAATAATAATAATTAATATAATAAATAATAATATAATAATAATAATAATAATAATCAATTAATAATAATAATAATAATAATAATAAAAATAATAATAATAGTTTAATCAATAATAATACACTAATAAAATTGTAGGAACAATAAAAAAAATAATAATACCAGAATGTAGCACAAATTATATGTTCTGTATGCAATACAGAACTGTACCAAGGTAGGGGTCCAACAGCGTTAGTTTGATACTCTGCTGACGGAGCTGGCTCTTGATGGCTGCAGCTGGGCTCGTGAAAGCTGTGAAGGAGATAGAAAAAGGCACAAACACAACGAGTGGGTAAATCTACCCGTTAAAAAAAACAATACCTACAAACGGTACAAAAGTGATTGGGTTCGTTTGTAATAGTTTTTCCTGGCCCTGTTGTGGGTGGTCCGATTCCCGCCTGGGAATCTAATCTTCACTCTTCGGGTCACTTCTGAAGCTGGGTGCTAGGACCGCTTCCTTTAGGTTGATTGAGAAATGTCGACTAACCTAAAAATGTACTTAATAGGCTGCCCTTTTTCTAAACTCACCTTGTTTTTGGGTTTAATTATTTAATTCGCATTAATTTGCTTGTATTTTAATATAATGTTGTGATTTTGCTATTATTTTGTAATAATTCTCTAGAAGGAAGCTACATGCTGTTGCGATTTTAAAAGTGATAATTCGGCGGCTTGGAGGCGTGGCTTAGTTCCACGAAACTACAACCACATCTTAAACATAGGGCGTGTTCGGCTCTACTCTGTAACTTTGTAGTTCAGCTCTGTAGTTCAGCTCTGTATAGATGTTCTTTCCACTTCCACAGAGAGTACCTTTCCACAGTACCCCCCTGCAGAGCTGAGGCCGGGGCGCTCTAATCCCGGTAGATATAATATAATATATATATATATATATATATATATATTTATTTTTACAATTCTTAATATTTATTTAGCAGAGCCCTATTTAGGCGAGGGTATATATATATATATATTATATATATATATATATATATATATATATATATATATATATTATATATAATATTTATATATATATATTATATATATATTATAATATTATATATATATATCATATATTATATATATATATATATATATATATATATAAATTTTATATATATATATATATATATATATTATATATATATACTATCTATATATATATATATTATTATATATATATATATATATATATATATATATATATAGAGAGAGAGAGAGAGAGAGAGAGAGAGAGAGAGAGAGAGAGAGAGAGAGGACCACGAGTAGTAAAAAAGTTACTGGGAGTCGCACATGATATATATATATATTAGTATATATTATATATATATATATATATACTATATATATATATATATAGGAAATATATATAAAGATATAATATATAATATATATATATATATATATTATTACGTTGGGCGTAATAAAAGATGAAGAAGGTTGAAATACCAAAACTCGTTTTTAGTTGTCAAATCAGAATCTATTTAATGAAATAATAAACACAATTAATATATTGAAAACAATTAACAATAATAATAATAATAATAATAATAATAATAATAATAATAATAATAATAATAATAATAATAATAATAATAATTACATTGTGAAAAATAAATATTAAAGTTACGCATGAAATAATACGTTTTCTCTTTACATTTAACAATTCTATTTAGGATGGACTATTATATTTAATTAATAAATTTTTGCACATAGCTTCGCTATATAATTGAATAAAATATTAAAAAGTTACTTAAATTTAAATAATCGTATTGTACAATGAAGAACATAAAATTGCTGCATCTTTTTTCTTTAATACACAATGGGCTGAAAAAACAAAAACAAAAAAAAAACAAAACACAGATTGTAAGTATCACAAAACGAGTATGGATAACAAGAACTAGGTTTCACAAATAACTGACCTTGTAGCATTCGAGGGCAAGGGATACACTGAAGATTGATGGAGCATTAAACATTTGTAATAAAATCACTGATGCTCACAAATAAGTGTTAATAAGAATTAGCGAATTGTCTATGATGAATACAGGTTATTTTGGACGATATAGAGGAGCGGTTCCAGAAAGCTTGTTCGAGGCGAAAAGATGGCGGGATCGATTGACCAATAGCAAACAAGGATGTGGTCACGTGAGAAGTAGGACGATAATAATGAAAAGGAAGAAAGAGAAGGTAATATGGCTCCCCTTCGAACAGAGGAGCGTCGTGAGAATCAAGGTGAAAATCGGACTACAGGGCGTAGAGTTCGTCCATAACGCGATGTGGAACGAGGTAGACAAGGCGGTAAGGTTTGAGTCGGAATAGGTTCCGGATTCGGAGGAGGAATCGGTATTGGAGCAGGAGGCGGAGATATCGTAGCGTGGGGCGCTGAAGTAGCTGGCGAAGGAGTGACAACAGTTGAAGGAGTTGGCAAAGGGTCAGGTTCGGTTGGAGAACAAGTTGATGTAAAAGGCAGTATGGGCATAAAGTCGATATTATCTTGCGAAGTAGAGGTAGATGGTGCGGGTGCAGAAGGTGGAGAAAGAGTGTTGGAAGAAGCGGGATCAAGTTCGAAATAAGCCGGTTTGATCCTATCAACGGAGATATTTTCTGCTTTGCTCCCCTTCTGTAAAGTGAAGAACTTTCGATAGCGTTTTAAGACGAGGAAAGGTCCGTCGTAGCGGGCTTCAACGGCTACGGTGTGAGTCATGCCGAATTAATACATGAGAGCATGTCTCTAAATCCGCAGGCATGTAGGTAGGACGGGGAGGGTGACGTGGCAAAGATGGCTTCCATGCCTCAGTACACTGACGAAGGCGAGCCAGGAAGGTGTGCTGGTTCGTAGCTGTTGGAGAGGGAAGTATAAACTCACCAGGTATTCGGATGGTGGAGCCATAGACGAGCTCAGCAGAGGAGCATTTAAGGTCTTCTTTGTACGAAGTTCTGATACCGAGGAGGACAAGAGGAAGGGTTTCGGACCAATTTTCCGGTGTTCCATGGGCCATAAGAGAAGCTTTTAGCTGCCGGTGATAACGTTCCACCATGCCTTGACTTTGCGGGTGATAGCTGCAAGAGCGAAGGCGCTTGGAGCCGATTAGAGTCATAAGGTCCTTCCAGAGGTGAGACTCAAACTGCCTACCCTGGTCTGTGGACACGGTCGAAGGTGTGCCAAACCTGGCTATCCAGTTGTACAAAAATGCCTGAGCAATTGTCTCGCTAGAAGTATCTCGCAATGGAATGGCTTCTGCCCATCGAGTGTATCGGTCTATGCAAGTTAAAATATGTGTGAAACCATTTGAGGGTGGTAAAGGGCCGACTAAATCAACGTGTACCTGGTCAAAACGTTCACCAGGGGGAATAAATTGCTGAAGAGGTGCGACAGTGTGCCTGTGCACTTTGGATTTTTGACAGTTGAGACACTGCGTTGTCCACTGTTTAACATCCTTTAGTAAGGACGGCCAGACGAAATGCTTACCTATTTTAACTTGACTACCTTTTACCCCTGGGTGCGACACATCGTGAATGGTGTGAAACACCTTTCTGCGCATGGGGGTAGGTACGACTGGACGGGGATGTGCTGAAGAGACATCGCATAACAAAGGGGGGAAACCAAAAATTTCTACAGTTTGAATGTCGTAGGAAGAAGCACTAGGAAAAACAATCTCTTCGAGTTGCTGCAGACGAGCCATTTCAACGAAATCAATGTCTGGTAAAGGAGAGATAGCGTTAATTCGGGATAGAGCATCGGCAGGAATGTTGTCTTTTCCTTTTATATGGCGGATATCAGTTGTGAATTGGGCAATGAATTCAAGGTGGCGGGCTTCACGAGGTGACTGTTTCACTGTGGAAGCTGTAATGGCATGCGTGATGGGTAAATGATCAGTTACAACATGGAATTCCCGACCTTCTATGAAGTAACGGAAGTGCTTAATAGCTAAATAAATTGCGAGAAGTTCCCTTCCAAACGCGCTATACCTTGTTTCAGGCGGCTGGAACTTTTTAGAAAAGAAAGCTAATGGACGCCATTCGTTATCAATAAATTGTTGTAGCACAGCTCCAGCTGCGAAGTCTGAAGCGTCAGTGTTGATTCTAGTCGGGGCTGTGTCGGATGGAAATATAAGTAACACGGAAGAGGCAAGGGCTTCCTTGATGGCGGTGAAGGCATTAGTTGCTTCGTCGTTCCAATCTACAGTGACAGAAGCAGCAGAACCTTTACGTGGATGCTTAAGAAGTGCGTGGAGAGGAAGGAGAATTTTAGCAGCGGACGGTATAAAGCGATGGTAGAAGTTCACCATCCCTAAAAAACGACGAAGTTGACGCTGTTTTACAGGCTTCGGAAAATCACGAATGGCTGCCACACGATCCTCAAGGGGACGTATACCTTCGGCAGAGATTGTATGTCCGAGAAAAGTTAGGGATGAAACTCCGAATTCACATTTGGAAGAATTGACACATAGACCAAATTCACTTAGTCTGGTAAAAACTTGCCTGAGATGTGAAGTATGTTCTTCCGGAGAGGCACTGGCAATCAATAAGTCGTCTATGTAGGCGAAGACGAAAGGTAAACCGCGTAATACTGAGTCTAGAAGACGTTGGAATGATTGACTAGCATTTCGTAAACCGAATGGCGTTCGAAGAAATTCGTAAAGGCCGAAAGGAGTGATAATGGCAGTCTTATGAATGTCGTCCGGATTGACGGGAATTTGAAAAAATGCGGAAATTAAGTCAATTTTTGAGAAGATGGTACAACCAGAGAGATGGGATGTGAAATCCTGTAAATGAGGTACATTATAGCGGTCCGGGCGGGTGATTGCATTTAGGCAGCGATAGTCACCGGTCGGACGGTAATCTCCATTTGGTTTGAGTACCATATGCAAGGGAGAGGCATAGTCAGATTTTGAAGGTCGGATGATGCCCTTCTCTAAGAGAGATTCAAATTCTAGCTTCGCAGCTTTGAGTTTATCTGGTGCAAGACGTCGAGCGTGAGAGAATGGAGGTCTGCCGGAAGTTTCAATGTGATGAACAACATTATGTTTCACAGGAGGGAACTTGGAGACTGGAGAGAGAAGCTCTGGGAAATCGGTAATTAATAATGATTCAAAAACATTATTAGATGGAGAAAGATGTATGCCACTGATGGATGCGGATGCACGGATACAAGCGGAAGAGAAATGAGTCTCAAAATCAATGATGCGGTTGTGATTCATGTCAACAAGAAGGTTGAAGTGGGACAGGAAGTCTGCACCTAATATTGGTAATGTGACGTCGGCTATCGTGAAGTCCCATATAAAATCACGACGGAACGAGAGCGTTAAATGGAGTCGTTTGGTACCATAAGTGTTAATGGTTGTGCCATTGGCGGCGCGTAAAGAGCCTGATGCTTCTGGAGCATGAGTTTTCCCGAGGATGGAACGTGGTACAGCGGAGATAGAGCTCCCACTATCTACGAGATAAGATAGTTTGGTGGATGGATCGTAGACACAAAGTAAGTTGGACGCTTTTGAAACCACCCCGAGCGTATTTACGGAGTGGTGTTTGAGTTTAAATTCCCGAATGTACAAGGCTTAAGACATGACCGAGTTTGGTCTCCGAAACGTTGATGGTTTCTACAAATACCCTGCTGGTTATGTGACGGAAACTGAACTAAAGCCTGAGAATCAACAGGAGAAGAGGCGAACTGACGCGAAGGAGTAGGTGAGCGACGATATGAACGTCGTTGCATAGTAGGAGAGCGAGAATTATGACCATAATTGTATGCAGAATAAGTATGTGATGCATTGGGAGGGGGCTGGGGGTATGAAGGAGGCTGGGGGTATGAAGGAGGAGGTGAATAAGGATGATGAGAGGATGAAGGATACTGTTGAGGTTGAGGATATTGTTGTTGAGGATAAGGATATTGTTGTTGAGGATAAGGATATTGTTGTTGAGGATAAGGAGGGGAAGGAGGAGGGGGGGGAGGAGCAGTGGAACGCGTTTCCAAAGCTCGCATTCTAGTAGTTAAATCCATGATGGTGTTCTGTAACACCTGTAGTTGTGATAAAATATAAGCATTTTCTGGGGCCGGTGGTTGCCGAAGTGCATTGACTGACTCACTCACATGCGAAAGTGACGCTGGTGGTAAGTTATTATTACCGGTGGGATCCATGATATGCGAGACTTGTGATGGTATGTCTGCTGTCGTAAGAGGTTTCGCTTTGCAAATTCTGTCAGCAAAAGTAGCTAGTTCTTGTAGTGAACAATTAGGATCGACGGTGGCTAAGCGCAATTGCATCTCTGCAGGGAGTTTCTGTAGGAAGAGATGGCGTACAATATGTATACAATTACCTACAGGAGGACCGTCGAGAAGATTGAGCATATCAGATAACAGAACTGATGGCAAACGATCACCAAGAGAACCACCAGTCAAAAGCTTTTTTACTTTTTCAGCGTCGGTTTCTCCCAGCCGGTTTAAAAGTTCGGTTTTAAGTTGGGTGTAGGGTTGGTTGTGGGAATGTAAGGAGGGTAAAACATCCTTTAGGCGCTGTAAAACGTGAACAGGTAATATGTTTAAAAGAGCTAAAGCGGGCCAGTTCATTCGTGGACTCGAGCTGGAGCTCGAGCAGCGTAAATGTGAGATCCAAATCGTTGTTAACAAACTTACCAGTATATACACCAGATGATTCCCTGTCTGAAGCAGGCTGTTGGGATATAACATTCATATTTTCAGTATTTGCAGCGTCAGGAGGGGACATGATTTATAAATGTTAATAAAATACGATTGTAAAAAAAATTTTTGAAAACAATATTACGAAACAAAAAATATGCTTAAGATGCGATTTGCACACGCTAAATATGATAAAAATAGTGGTCAGAGACCAAATAATAGACTAAATACTACAAAAAGGTATACAATGGATGAGGAAAATATATAAGCGGCCGCTTGTACGGGCCAAAATGGTTTAAAAATAAGTAATTTAAAATTGAAAATGCAGGAATTCGACCTGTTAAAATTTTTAAATTGTTTCGTAAAATAGATTAATGTTTTTAATATTTTTTTTTTAATATTATGAAATTAAACTTCTGCTTCAGGATGTGGATCCGTGTGTGTCCTTGTGGTTGTAGAAATGCCGGGATAGACGACGGCAAAATTCCAGGGGCCTCACTACGAAGGGTCACCACTATTACGTTGGGCGTAATAAAAGATGAAGAAGGTTGAAATACCAAAACTCGTTTTTAGTTGTCAAATCAGAATCTATTTAATGAAATAATAAACACAATTAATATATTGTAAACAATTAACAATAATAATAATAATAATAATAATAATAATAATAATAATAATAATAATAATAATAATAATAATAATAATAATAATGAAATTACAAAATGAGATATAAAAGTTACGCATGAAATAATACGTTTTCTCTTTACATTTAACAATTCTATTTAGGATGGACTATTATATTTAATTAATAAATTTTTGCACATAGCTTCGCTATATAATTGAATAAAATATTAAAAAGTTACTTAAATTTAAATAATCGTATTGTACAATGAAGAACATAAAATTGCTGCATCTTTTTCACTAATAACACAATTGCCACAAAACACAGAATTGTAAAGTATCACAAAAGCAAGTATGGATAACAAGAACTAGGTTTCACAAATAACTGACCTTGTAGCATTCGAGGGCAAGGGATACACTGAAGATTGATGGAGCATTAAACATTTGTAATAAAATCACTGATGCTCACAAATAAGTGTTAATAAGAATTAGCGAATTGTCTATGATGAATACAGGTTATTTTGGACGATATAGAGGAGCGGTTCCAGAAAGCTTGTTCGAGGCGAAAAGATGGCGGGATCGATTGACCAATAGCAAACAAGGATGTGGTCACGTGAGAAGTAGGACGATAATAATGAAAAGGAAGAAAGAGAAGGTAATAATATATATCAGGGGCGGCTCGTCGCCTGGTTGCAGGTTTGCGCAACCACCATTTTATATAACTTGCAGTTAGTGTGCAACTATTTATTATTTTTTATTCTTTAATTTTTTTAGTAGGATTAAATATTAAAGAAATTAAATTGCATCTTATTATAATAACACTCCAATGATTTATTATTTAATGAAAAAAAAACGTCATCAAATTTTAGTTAGTCCAAATGTCAAACCAACATGATTGTTGCAGACACTTTACAACACATGCCCTATACATTTTTGAGGAGAAAAATGTGTGTGAAAATATGACCGCGTGGACGCTTTATACCTACAACTTGCGGTTGCATATCAAGAACAACCGCTTTGTTTTCAATACAGATATTCAAATTTGTGAATACGAAACAATTCGGAAAATTGACTCCCATGTTTTAAAAATTAACGTCTCGGCGAACGAACGAATATGTATTTGTTTGCAGTTTGTCAGATCTCTTGCTTTTATTAGTATTAAAATAATCTCTCTCTCTCTCTCTCTCTCTCTCTTCTCCTCTCTCTCCTCTCTCTCTCTCCCTTCTCTTCTCTCTCTCTCTCTATCTATCCTATCTATCTATCTATCTATCTATCTATCTATACTGATCTATTATCTATATATATATATTACTATATAATATATATATATATATAATATTATAATTATATATATATATATATACTATATATATATATATATATAATATATATAATAATATATATATGCTCACTGTCCGTATCGCTACCAGGTAAGTTGAAAGCATTTTTTTTTTTTAAAATCTACTTAATCGAATAAAGTATTGAAAGCTCTCTTGGGGCCATATGCGTTTTATTTCATTTATTTTTTTTTTAACAATGCAGAGTGAAATAAATAAATATACAAATAAATTACATTATATATAATTTAAGTAAAGGTTATCTTAGAGTTTAGTTAGTTTAAATAGATTTTAACTATACATAAGCAAAGGTTAGCCTATGAGTTTAATTAGTTTACAAAGATTTGAACTTTTTTTTTTTTTAAATATTTTTAGAGGTGTGAAGCTGCTTTAATAATAAAGTTTCAATTTGACTTTAGGCATTTTCACTTCAATTTTATGAAATGTGGCGTTCGAATTCATACAATCGATGTATATATATAATATATGGAGGTGGAGGCAGAAAATCGACATGATACATATATATATATATATATATAATATATATATATATATGATATATATATATATATTAATATATATATATTATTTATTATATATATATATTTCATATATATATATAATATATATATATATTATATATATATATATATATATATATAATATATATATTATATATATATTAATATATTAATTGTGTGTGTGAAATGTCAGATGCAACCACCTATAAATTGTACGACGAGCCGCCCCTGATATAATATAATATATATATAGATATATATATAATATATAATATATAAATATAATATAATATATAATATATTATATAATATATATATATATATATTATATATATATATATATATAATAAATTGATATTATATATATATATAGTATATATTATATATTATAATATCTAAATTGATATATAATATATATATTATATATATATTATATATATATATATATAATATATATATATATATATATATATATATATATATATATATATATATAATATATACAGGGATGGCACAAAAAAAATCAAATGAAAAAAAATAACTGATTTTTTTACTTGATTTTTTTTATAAAGAAATCATGATTTATTTTGGGTTTATTTGATTTTTTTTATTTTTTTTTTTTTTATTTTTTTATTTTTTTTTATATATTTTTGTTTTGTTTTTCCGTATATTTAAGTGATTTAACTTCAATAAGAAAAAAAATAAAATAAAACAGTAGTGATGGGGCTATTTCGTCGTCTGCACAAAGGACACCGCCGTTGAGTATTCTTATCAGTGATAATTGATAAGAACACATGTTTCGACATAACGTTAAGTGTTTTTAGTGATAAGGTAATTATTTTTTATTTTTTTTTATTATTATTATTTATTTTTTTTTTTTTTTATTTATGTATTATTATTATTATTATTTTTTTATTTATTTATTTATTTATTTTCATTTTAATGTTTATTTCTTTATTTGGATTATTCCTGACAAAGCAGCAGCGATCGATGGTGTAGATGCATTCAGCACAGAGCACGTGTTCGCCTTCCGTTGTCTCCGCAGCGGTAGCGACGCGACCGATTCCGCCGCCGGTTTCGGTCTGGTTCAGACATCGGTTAGTGTTGATCTGTAGAAGTCATCTACTGACGGTGGTGTTGTTGTTTTTAATATTATTATTATTATTATTATTATTATTATTATTATTATTATTATTATTATTATTATTATTATTATTATTATTATTATTATTATTATTATTATTATTATTATTATTATTATTGTTATTATTATTATTATTATTATTATTATTATTATTATTATTATTATTATTATTATTATTATTATTATTATTATTATTATTATTATTATTATTATTATTATTATTATAAAAGAGGATAATGGAAAGAAATTTTATTTTAAAATTTATTAAAAACAATATTAAATACATAAAAAAAACATATATATATATATATATATATATTATATCTATATTATATTATATATATTATATATAATATATATATTATATATATATATATAATATATATATATATATAGTATATTATATATATATATTATATATATATATAAATATATATATATATATATATATATATATATTATATATATATATTATTAATATATATATATAATATTATATATATTATATATATATTATATATATATATATTATATATATTATATATATTATAATATTATATATATATAATATATATATTATATATATTATATATATATGATTACATATATATATATATAATATATATATATATATATATATATATATATATATATATATATATATATATATATATATATATATATATATATATATATATATTATAAATATATATATAATATATATAACGCTAATTAACACTTTAAAAAAAAAGAAATTAATAATAAAAACATGCTCATTATAATAAATATATAAAAAACATATAATTTTTTATTTTAAAACCCTTTATTAGTAAATATTTAAAACATATTACATTTTATTTTAAATTCGTAAAAAAAAATTAATCATATCACATTTTACATCAATATAAAAAAGAACACTAGAGACTAGACTATCGTATACTTATATGGGAAAGAGGATTCCTCTGTACCCGAAGGGGATTGTACGAGCCGTGTTTTTTATAAGAGCTCTTTTATTAGCTGTCATTCGCAGCTTCTTTAGCCCTTTTGTGATAGTCATCTCACCTTTTTTATTGGCTTTAAATCGTAACGTAGGTACCTTATACTCTAAATGTTTACCATTAAAAACTACATGAGGGTTTTTTGTTTCATCCTTACGATATGCCTTACCATGCAAACTCGATGTCGCACCCCTAGCTCTCATTTCTTCAACAACTAGAGCCGTTATATCCCCATCCTTTCTAAGTTTAGTATAATAACTTTCATCATCATCGTCAATTAACCCCTGTTCATTCTCATCATCATCATCCTCGATGTTATTTAACACAAGTTTTAACATAGTATCGTATAACAACAAATAGGTGTCCTTATAAGGGTTATCGAGACCGTAGATCTCGAATATGATGGTTATAAGTCCGTATAGGGTGTCTAGGACCCCCCATTAGGGGGGGTTCCGACTGAAAAAAAGAGCACAGAGTGCAAAACAGAGACCAAAGAAGGAAGAAAGAAGGATGAAGGAAGAATAAAGAAGGAAAGAATGAAGAAGGAGTCTGACTCAGAGGAATAGGAGTTGACAGCTGCACCGGTGCGGTACCGAGTTATTAAATATTTGTGTAATGATACAATATTGGTGTCTTTAAATATGTTATTGGGTCTGAAGATTTCGAAAATAATGGTTTCAGAACCATTAAGAAAAAAAAATAACAAATAAATAAATAAATAAATAATAAATAAATAAATAAATAAAATTTCTTATTCTTTTTTTGTTTATAACTTACAAATTTACGTTTTTTCACAACCTAAATCAATAAATCAGTAAATCAAACCACCATCCAGCCACCCTCCTGTCCAATCGTGATCTATTGATCTATTGATCTTTTGATCTATTGATTCAAGTCAAATTTTTTACTAAAATTATCATGTTTTACATACCCTAAAGCAGTAAATCAGTAAATCAAACCACTATCCAGCCACCCTCCTGTCCAATCATGATCTATTGATCTATTGATCTATTGATCTATTGATCTATTGATTCAAGTCAAATTTTTTAGTCAAATTGTAACGTTTTACATACCCTAAAGCAGTAAATCAGTAAATCAAACCATCATCCAGCTACCCCCTGTCTATAAGTGATCTATTGATCTATTGATCTATTGATCTATTGATCTATTGATCTATTGATTCAAGTCACATTTCGAGTATCATTTTGAATAAACATAAACATAAAAAACAAATTTCTTTATACACTGACAGTGATATAGCTAACGTTACAAAGTTTCACATTAAATAAAGCTTACTTAGCATCATCTGACCTAAGAATATAACCCACAACGACAAACCTGACATCTTAAACATGAATAAACTATTAACGTTAACAAAGTTCCACACTTACAACAGTAAAAGTAACTAACATAGCATATACAAAGAACGTAACCTATTCACACTTTTGTCAAGCATATCTCTAACATAACAATGTTAATTTATATTAACATGGTAATATTTAACTAAAATTCTATCACAACATTGGTTAATTATTATTACGATCACGAGTAATACTCTAACGCAGCGTTTCTCAACCTTTTAAGTCTCGCGACCCCCCCGAAAGCCAAAACGCATAAAGTTAGTACTTAGTAACCTCGCGACCCAATAATTAACCCCATAATATATATATATATATATATATATTATATATATATATATATATATATATACTATATATATATATAATATATATATATATAATATATATATATATATATATATACTATATATATATATATATATATATATATATATATATATATATATATATATATATATATATATATATATATTATATATATTATTTTTATTTTATTAAATATTAACTTTTTATAAATAACAACTGTGTAACATTTGATTATAAATATTTTATTTTTTGTGACCCACCGCGACCCACCGTATATCCGCTCGCGACCCCCCGGTTGAGAAACGCTGCTGCTAACGTATTTAAGGTTTCCACATTTATAAAGCTAACATGGCGTAACATGAACTAAGAAAATAATGTACAAGACAAACCTAACACAACTTACACACGAATAAACTGTACATAACAAAGTTCCACCTAACACCGAAGAGTAACTAACAACTGCAATGCAAAACGTAACCTGTTCTTTACTTTTTCAAGGATAACTTCTAACCATACATTAACGTTAATCTTACACTGACCATAAACATTTAGCAAAATTATCACAAATTGGTTAATTATCATAACTGATCAACGAATATACTTCTAACGTACAAGGTTTCCTACATCAATAAAGCTAACATGGCGAAACATAACTAAGAAAATAATGTACAAAGACAAACCTAACACAACTTACACACAGAAATAAACTGTTAACATTAACAAAGTTCCACACTTACATCAGTAAAGTAGACATAACACTTCGTCCAAAACGTAACTTATTCACAGAGCTGATCAAGCCTAGTCTCCTAACGATAACAATGTTAATTTTTACGATTATCTGTTAATATTTAAAAAATTTTACCATAACCTATGTGATATCATACAGACCAGCGATAAGTATGCTACGTAACAAAGTGTTGGTCACATTAATAAGCCAACAGTAACAGTCTAGAGACTAAGAATATATAACCACAACGACAACGCTGACAATCTAAG
>JABUQX010011948.1:47500-74294 GCA_015478945.1 Trachelipus rathkii | reverse complement strand
CATTCCACCAAATTATTTTATATCCACTTGTGTCTCGCAAGATGAGATAAGACAGAGCTAAGGTAACCTAGGACAAATCAAACCAATGTTGTAGACATATTATTTAAAAAAAGATCAATAACAATAAATATAATAAGATAATGTATAATAATCAAAATAGTGTAATGATGTATACAAATGACTTTTAATAACTAACGAATAACAAATAATAATATCTAGCATGATAATAATATCAATGAGAAAATAATAGGAGATTTAAACATAATAATTGATAAAAACTAATAATAAAAAGCTATATAAATAAATAAAGATTAATAATAATAATAAAATAATAATAATAATAAGTAAAATACACAAATAATATATCAAAATAAAAAAAAATGATATCAATCAAACTAAAAAAAAACAATTAAATAAAGATAAAAATAATAATCAATGCGCTACTAAATAAACGTGTGTTCGGGAAATTGCTATCCATTCCTAATTTTTATAACCCAACTTCTTTGCGTTTTAATAAAAAGCAAAAAAAAGTATTATTTTTTAAATTAGAATTAGAAAATTTACTAAAAATACTATATAAAAATAGGTCTAACTATATCAGAATGCAATTAAAAAATAACTAAAATAGATAATTAAATATAAGTAATATATATAATACTAACTAAATTATAATATATATATAAATATAAGAATATATAATAAATACTATACATATATATATATTATATATAGATATAACTATATATATACTTATATAAATATACTAATATAAAATGACAATTATATAAAATACTATATAATATATATATATATAATAATAGATATATATATAGCTAAAATATATATATCGAGGTGTACGGATTAGTATTTCTTCCACTTATCCGAGCGCCGACTACGTAAAAAAATCACCTATCGCGATTGCGGATGCGCGATAGTTAAGTTTTCTAGAGTTTAGCCACAGGCTACTTCACACCACACACACAGAAGCAATATATATATATCTATTATATAATTATAAATATATAATTATAAATATACTATACTATTATATATTCATGATATATAATATATTATATAACTATTATATACTAATAATAAATCATGTATATATATATTAATAATTAATATATAAGGTATATTATATATATATAATAATACTTATTATATATACTATTATATATATATATAACTATACCCGGTATTACCAGATTCAGACCGCTTGACCCAACTCTTGCACCCCATCCAACCCCTTTCCCAAGCTTCCAATCCATTTGGAAAATTATATATTATAATCTTAAATTACATAATATTCCAAATATTTTCAAATAACAAAATCGCTCAGACCCTCTTCAAGGAGATTTGCTTGCGTCTCTCTAATAAATCTACCACCTACTGAAGACGCTCACTACCACACTTTTAAGCTTTAAGATTTTTTTCCTGGCGACTTCTGAAAAGAATGTGAACCCAACTTTAACAATATACGCCACATACAAACCAGGGATCTTATCTGATTTCAACCGTTTCTCTTTTGTACTCTCGATCAATATAGTGTCTTGACACCTCGAACATCGCTGCTAGAATTGTGCTAGAAGCCAAAAAAAAAACGTTCATGAGCCAATGATATCGCTAATAGATGTAATTGCGTGTCCGTTTTTGTGATCTTTTGCCTATATAGTCCGCCTTTAGCGCATTTCATCGCATAGCATCCCAAAGTAATATAAAAAGTCTATTAAACAACGTTATAATAAATTTTTAGTACTAGATTTAGAAAATATGCAATTGCACATGCCGTCCATCGGTTTTGCAGATTTGAAATGCTCCATCATGACTTTTCTGGATCTTGAAAATCCTTTACTTTAATAATATAAATTTAGCTACATATAAGATATATATCATATTATAATATATATATAAAATATATACTAATATAGTATATAATAATTAAACTATATTATATATATTATATATATAAATAAAGTATATATGCATAACTAATATTATTGTATATTATGTTCTAATTATATTATTTAGTAATACATATCTATATATAATATATATATAGTATATATATTATACGGATATATTATTACTATATTAATATGTATTATATTATCTGAATAATATAAGTATATAATAATATTATAATAAATATAATTATAATAGTAAATAATATATAAATATATACATATAAATATAAATATATTATATATATATAAGTAGGCAACACACCGTACTTCAT
This sequence comes from Trachelipus rathkii, assembly GCA_015478945.1. NCBI lineage: Eukaryota > Metazoa > Arthropoda > Malacostraca > Isopoda > Trachelipodidae > Trachelipus > Trachelipus rathkii. The sequence goes on along the minus strand of JABUQX010011948.1, from coordinate 72,055 downwards.
AAAGAATTCATTGAAACGATCCCCTATCCCCCAAAAAATATGATGCGGATGAGGGTTCGATGCGGATAGTGAAAATTCGGATGAGGTTGCGGATGCGGATAGCCTGAAATTCATGCATATTCCGCATATACGGATGCGGATATCCGCCACACCTCTAATTATATTAATAGATATATATATATATATATATATTATATAAATAAATACTATATAAATATAGTATATACTAATATATAATATCATATATAGATATATAAATATAGTATAATAGTAAATATAAATATATAATAATAATATAATAGTTTATGTATTAAAATATATATATATATATGTATATATATTATATCCTTGAAAATGCAAGATGTAAAATCAATTTGATAAAATAATTTAAACCGCATTGAAGACATGTTAAAATTTGTGATGGCATCGCCAGAAAGCTAATGATGCTTCATCTCTCTCGAGATTTCTTTGCTCTTAATCAGCCGATATATAATGCGAGATGAAATGCATTTTATCTTAAATACCCTTTTTACTTATTTTTAAATCTATCGATTAAGTATATAAAATAATCTATAGTAACCACCAAAAACATGGGCTTGCAAATTTGAAAAAAAATTACAAATGTAGACATAGATTAAAAAAATAGATTTAAATAATAGTTTTTCCTAGGAGTCCCTCACCTGTACAGTTACAAATATCGCTTATGATGATTTGCTTTCAATGTCCCACTATTATATCAACTATGGATTGGTTTTTTTTTGTTGTTTTTTTTTTTAAAAATTAACCTGCGCTTTTTGAATAATTCTCAGCCACTGAAGTGAATTTACCCTAGCGAATTTAAAAGGAAAAAATTATAAAGGTTGATTATACATTTTCCCTCCCCCCTACTTTTCGTTGGCGGCAAGAAAAATTAATCTGGTTCTGTTTTGTGTATAAGACTCTGTCCCCCCTTCCCCCAACATTAAATAAATTTTTATCCAAATGATTATACATACACTAGACAAGTCATACACTCATGAGAGAGAGCGCACCACCTCCCTGAGAAATTAGTTCTATCTTAGTTTTTTTTTTTTTTTAAAGAATTTTCATTAATTTGTTAAAGGAATTAAAGTTAAAGATGTCACGCTCATATAATAACTCTAATAAACTTCAAACCCTCTACTCTTAAACAGATGGTCAGCTGCCAAAGGTATTGGAAGGATCACTGAAAGGCTCCCTCAAAGTTATGCTGATGATGTTATAGGAGAAATTATTCTGTTGTTTTCCACAAGAGAATCTGATAAGTCTTGGCATGGCGGGTGTTTGGCTTGTAATGACTACAATTGATTTACACATATTTTAATATCTAAACATTAACTTTTGACAAATTTGAATTTAGTTAGTTAAATGCTTGTAATATAATATATATATATATATATACAATATATAATATCAAAATATATATATATATATATTATATACTATAAATATAAACTATACATATATACGTATATATATCATGTCTAACCGTCAATATAATATAAAATACTAATATAATAATAATATAATAATATATACAATATATATATATTTAAGTATATATATTATAAGTTTATATAATATATTATATATAACTATAATAATATATAATATCTAATAATATATATAACTACTATATATATATAATTATATATATATAACTAGAAGAGGAGTCTTTCTTCCTTCTCCAACTTCCAAAAAATATGCGCAATCTTGAGAAAGCCATGGTGTATGATGAGTACGGACATGCTCTGTGGTCAAAATAAGAAATTTTGATTTCAATATATATATATATACTATATATATTACTAAAATATATATATATATATAATAATATATATATATTATACTATATTATTACTAATACAAGTATATACTACAAACACATCTACATAGTAATATATATATAATATAATATATAAATATATAATATATATATCCCATAAACTATCATATTTAGCCGATGACGATGCAAAATTCTTTATCTATAAGTTTAAACTGATGTCGAAAAAGGTATATTTTAAAAATTCTTCTCTCATTTTACTATTATATATATATATATATATAATAATAAACATAACTATATAACTATATATATTATATACATATATATAACTATAATATATACATAAAATAATATATTATATATAAACCCATTTAATGCGATCAAGAATTTTTGATTTCTCCAATTCTAATTAATAATAATAAATAATATATAAAATTATATAATCTAATAATAAAATAATAATAATAATAATAATAATAACATACATAATAATATAATTGAAAATAATAATAATAAATAATAATAAAAATTAAAAACGCCTCGTTGGCTAGAGGTGACTCCGCCGACTCTCATCGAACTGAGACGCTGGTTCAATCCTCCACTAGCAGTTTATTCTTCCCGAGGCAAGAATTTAAAACTTGACTCCGAACAAGTGTGCGCTGTCGGTTGGATAAACCGCCTTAAAGTTCGATTCCTGTAGTCCGCCCCTACCCTCCTGGAAAAGTCATAAAAGAGCACGCTAAAAGAAATTTTTGTATCATAATAATAATAATAAAAATAATAAATAAATAAAGTTAATCCAAAAAAGAAAATATTTATAATGGAAATAGAGACCATGTTTGCAGGAACGATTTCTTATGTCAATGGCTTCCCTGTAAATGTATAAAAATATTAGCCAAGGGACTTAAAATGATGTTTCTCCAATTTGTAGATTATAACAAAACTTGGCTACTTCGAGTAAAATAATATGGATCGTTATAAAGATTAAAAGATAAGAGGAGCCTCGCCTCGTTGATGAGACAGTGTTCATTCCTCTTCAAAACTAAATTCTTTCTCTCCTCATAATCCACTGTCTATCTCTTTGTCCTCCCATTCATGCCTAAGACAGTGCGTATTGGGGTGAAAAAAATGTCGTCTACCTCACCTTGCGCTTATTTTCATCCAAACAGAAATCTTGCCACGGATACTCTTCGACGGCAAAGCTGGCTTTTCATCAAAGAAAAGTGAGCTAACCTCCTTGTTTCTCCTACTGACAAATCTTTCCGACCTCTTGCCAAAAACATCCTCGTAGCAATCTTCTCGAAATCTGCCTTTTTCCTCATAATCGATCTGGAGATTCATGATTGCTGAAAAGGCCCAATCTTCTTCGGCCTCCTATTTATCCTCTAACTCAACCGGGACATCCGGTAATTTTCCTCTTCCAACCTACACTCCTCTCAGGTTCTAACGCCTACTTGTGCTAAGCTGATTACATTGATCTAGTGCAATGCGATCCGCCCTGAGAAATCTATGAACGTTAGCCGAGCGGTTGGCCCCGATGACATCCCTCCCCGATTTGAAGAAGTGTGCTTCCGTGCTATCCCCGCCCCCCCGTTCAAACTATCACCCCAAGCCGCCCTCAAATATAGCACTTTCCCCTCTAGTTGGGAAGCTCGCACACTGTCCCAACCTTATTCCGGAAAAAGGGAACTAGACCTCTGAACCATTCACCACTATCGCCCAAAGCTCTAACTTTATTATACTAAGATCTTGTAACACCCTTCTCAACTCTCACCTCTTAATCATCTGGAAACTCAATTCCCTTCACTCAGATCGCCAGTACGGCTTTCGCCGCTCTAGGTCTACTGCCAATACTTTCCTATCTAAACCGATTTATCTTTTTGCTCTAAAAACTGCTGAGAATACCATTATGAAAGTTACAACGCCAATCTTCGTTTTCCAACACCATACCTGCTGCTCTGACACCGATTTGCAGATGAAACCTCAGATCCCAATACTGGCCATTTGCCTAAACAACCGTCAAACAATCCCAAAATTCCCTAATCATACTTACGACGAAGTCACACACCTTGGCTATCATACGCTCCCACTAATTGCTGGTTCATACCTTCTTCCAAATCTTAGCATCCGGCTGCCTTGTTAAAAGCATCATTCCCTCTCTCATTCCGCATCCTCCATGATCGGAATTTACCCAAGTTTACTACCTCAAAAACAGGGACGGTTTGCGCGATTCTGCTGTCTTCTCGACCGCTAAGATCCTCTCCCCATACCCTCCCCCTCAGCTTCAATTTTTACGCAGAATTAATGGCTATAATGATATGCCCCTTGAATTTAATCCTAACCAAGATCATCTCTGATGTCATTTATTCGGATTCGCACAGCGATCTCTAGGCTCTTATAAGACCCCTATTCCAAAAACACCACCACTGATTCCGCTGTTACAACAAATAACTTGATGTTTGTAAAGGAAGAAAATTCATTTTATTGCACCCCCTCCAACATAGGAATAACGCAATGAAATCGGCTGACAAGAGGCCCAAAAATAGCCCACCTCCCTCCTTTTCAAAGTTGTTCCCAGGTACCTCTCCGGACGCCATTCGACAAGGCTGCCTTCCATCAACTGATACTATCCCCTGCCCCTACATTGGCCCTTTCAACCTGGCCAAAAAATTGCCTGGACGACATGACGCGAGAAGCGAAAACCTCTGGAAACATAAAGCCCGCAATATGGTGAGTGTCTTCCTCCCACAGACGAAAACGCTACACAGGGATGCTACACCTCTCCTATTGGTCCACCCTAACTATCACACAGTCACTATTAATGTCACGACCCTCCTCCCATTGCAAATCTTGACCGTTAGCCACACCCCTCAAAATCATTCGCCTACTATCTTCATAAATTGTCCCATCCTGGACCCTATTCGCCTCGAATAATTTCCCTACTCTAATACCGTTCTCATAACACCTCCTGAAATATCCTCACATCCCAATATCTGTCTGACTCTTTCCCCACTTAGCAGTAACTATTTCTTGTATCTCAAGAAGTGAATATTCCTCTATAACATTTCATTTCTAACTCTGATTAGAGATTAAACTATTGTATAATTACCAAGGGATAACTTTATGTATTTTTATTTATTCTTTTTTGCCACCTGACTGAAAGTCATTTCCCCATCAACAAAAGTTCTCCCTCTTGACACTTGAAAACAGTCATATAGATAGGCCCTCTCCATGATGACTTGATTTCACCGTGTTCTTCCTTGTACACGACTCGAAAAAAGAAATATATATAGACTATACATATATATATATATATATATTATTATAATATCTATATAATAAATAATATTAATATATAATATTATACTAATTATAATATATAAAATAATATATATCATATACTATATAATAATAATATATAATGTATATAAATATACGGTTAGATATAATATATAATAGTTATAATATACCACATATCATATTTAATATAAAAATAATTACTAAATATTAATAATATAACATCACCAATATATATAATATATATAAAAAATATATAGGTAACTATATAAACAAATATTTTATATAGACGGAATCAGGGGTATATATCTATATATATAAATATATAATATATATAATATAATAATTAATAAATATAACTATAATGTATAATATCGAACATTTATGCCTATTCCTTCAATTCAGAGATGGCAAATTTCTATGAGCTGATGAGTATTTCGCTATCGACTGACAGTAAAGTGATCCCACTGGCAAATTTTAAATGGCAACCTCCCAATGCATCGTAGTTTAAAAATAAATATATAGTATACCCATAAAAAAAGTTATAAAAATTCTTCCTAGCTCCCCAAAAAATATTTCATATATCTCGGTTGAGTAGAAGGATATTCTTCAGTAAGTGATGAAAATCCGATTAACATAAAAAAAAATTTTCCTGTAAATTGCTACCTATAACATTATATCAAATTTAAAAAAATAAAGTTTTACTACATTGAGCTACTGATTACAGTCTAACTTCTTCTTAAAATTAAGATAATTAGTGGCTATACTTCATCCTTTTTTTGTATATGAAGATTTCTTAAAATTTACAAAATTTTAGCATTTTAATTTATACCCTGTATGTACCAAAATCCTAGGAATTGTTATTTGCAACAAACCTTCTATTGAGTTATACAAAAAAATAAATATTAATAAAATATTTACATATACATCTCTATATATATATAAAATTAGCGAATGATTATTTAATTCACCTACTAATAATAATAACCTAGAAAACAGCTCAATAAACTATAAAATTAATATCTCCATATAAGATATTTCATTTAATTTACAAGCTGCAACAACCCCATAACTTTGTTACATCATCCAACTTAAAATTAGTTCAAAAGTTTGAAGGTGTTAAAATAAACGTCAAAAAATACATTATAAAAAATTACTACTGAAAATAATCCAGTTTTAAAAATAATTTTACCTGAGATGAAACTACCCGACAACACTTTTGTTAAATATGTATTTACATAATGCTCAAAACCTTATAATATAAACCTTTAAACCTTTAATAACTTAGTTGGAAAATAAGTTTAATAAAACTACTACTAAGTAATCAATACCCAATGTTTTGGCTACTCCGAAGAGTAACTCTTCTATACAAATAATTAATATCCATACCGGTACTTAAGATTAATCTAGATAAATCTAATCATAAGAGCAAACTAAAAAAAATAAAATTGTAGATATCAAAAGTAACCAAACTTACTGAGAGAGGAGAGGATAGAGAGAGAGAGAAGAGAGAGAGAGAGAGAATAGAAGAGAGAAAGAAAGAGATAGTGAGAGAAGAAGAGAGAAGTTAGAACGAGAGGGACTTGGAAAAGAGTGAGAATTTAAAAGAGAAGAGAAGAGTTAAACGACGTGAGACTTGAAAAAGGAGAGATTGAAAAAAGGAGAATGTATGACGAGCAACGAGAAGAGTGCCGGATGAAGAGCAGCAGAATGAGCGTGAGAGGTTCGAAAGAGAGAGAATGAGAGAGAGTCATAGTCAGAGAGGTGGAAAGGTATGAGAGAGGGGAGAGAATGATTGAGAGCAATCGAAAGTGATGAGAAATGACGAGAGAGCAAGGGAAGAGCATGAATATGAATGAGGGGATGAAATGGAGAGAATCGAAAGAGGAGAATGAGAGAAGTTCGCAGGAGAAACATGATATGAGAAAGGAGCAGGAATAGAACATGGGAGAGCTATAGTGAGTGAATACAGGAATCGGAGCAGATGTCGGAGAGAGATTTAGAAAAACATGATGATATAGAAGCCCACATGATAAGTGCGCAGTGCATGTGAGAAAGCATAAATGAGTGTAAAAAAAAAGGAATTAAAATCCCCTAAATCCCTAGTTTAAGCTCTAAAATGGAGCTTAATACCCTAAACTTAATGGTAAATAATAAAAAATAAAATAAATAATAAAAAATAATAATAATAATAAAATAACCACACCAATAATAATACAAAAACAAAAAATAAAAATACAAAATAAAAATAATAATATAAAATAAATTAATACTATTCACAAATTTGAAAAGTTCGCAGTAAAATTAGTTTACAAAATCTGTCTCCGAGTTACAAACAGTTAAAAATGCCTCGCCAAAAAAATATTAAAAATTTATAAATAATGATTTTAATGATACAAAGGACAATACTAATTCATATTTTTACTTTTCACCGGCTATCTTATATATTTTCTATTTACAAATCTTAATAGTACCGTACCAATAATAATAAAACATTTATAATAAGGCTAAAAAATATTATAAAATATCAATATTATCATAAAATAAAAAAAAAAAATTACCACAGTGATGACTAACAGTAATAATAAAAATGCTTTGTACAAATTTTAAAGTGGATGTATTACAAAGTATTCACAACCATCCCATGAATCTAAAAGTACTTTACTATTTAGCTCTTATAAAGGATTCAATATTCAAACAGCAAGCTAAATTTCAAACAAAAGACTATTGTTATAAACTTATGATTTCAGCCGTCATATTTAAAATTTTGTTGAAAAATTAGAAAAAAAAATATTACATACTACTAACAATAAAAATTTTATATATAAAATGTATGAACAATGTTAACAGTTCTACTGCTAGCTTTTTCCCCAACTATCGTGAAGATAAAAAAGTACCACATTTTTATTTGTATTCTTATTTATTTCAATAGTTCCCCTTGCCAGACTGAATTCAGAAGAAGCTTCTCTAGAACTAATTTAATAAAAGTAAAAAGCAAAAATTTAAAAAAATAAATTTTAAAAATAGGTATTTAAAAGAAACATTAAAATAATATAAAATAAGTTATATAGTTAAAAAGGAAATTGAACTCCGCAACAGGTTGATTGATTAAAATGGATCTGTATGGAACCTCTCTCTTCCCCAAATATTGACAATAAGAAGAAAGTTCTTCTAAAAATATTATTTAAAGCATATTACCAATCCAAATTATAATAATAACAGTGAAACTATAAATATAATTATATATAGTTAGACATTTTATATATGAGAGTGTGTGTGCATAATAAGTATCCAGGAAATAGCTGAATTGAGTTTATGTGAGGAAAACTTATTAATCCCGACCTTAAAATCTAAAATGCGAATTTTGGTTAACAATAAAATTAATTAACAGGAAGAATGGTTAATAAGAAGATTGGGATTAATATTTAGATTGCTATTAACAAACAGATGTAAAGGTAATTGGGTTGCCTCTAGTTCCCATCTATGTTAATTGTTTTTTATGCCACCACGAAATAGCTTGGCTCAATGACTGCCCGCCCGAATTTAAACCCCTCACATATAGAAGATATATTGATGATTACTTTCTCCTTTTCCATAATAAAGCTCAATCAGATCTTTTTTTCACTTGCATTAATAATAATAATAATAATAATAATAATAATAATTTGGAAACTTACCTTAAAAGTATTTAATAGTAATAATGTATTAAAAAAAATGACATGAAAAGAAAGTTGCAAAACCATTTTGGTCCTGAATAGAAATGTATTTTAACATACATGGGCAGAACTGAAGGAACAACTACAAAAATGTGGTTGGCTTGAAGCAAATTTTGTCTATTTGAGGTTCAAAACAAGAAAGCTAAGTGCTATATGCACTAGTTTTGAACAACAGCTGCATTATTACTGTAATTAAGTTTTAATGGAATAAATATTAATATTATTTAAATATTTCGATGTATGTATGTAGGAGTTATGTATACAGTATTCTGTGAAATTAAATATCTTCTTGTGATAAGCTAGTCATGTCCATCACATTTTGCCGGGAAATGTCAAATAACTAGACAAAATATCTGCTTCTATGGTACTATAATAAAGTAAAAGTTAAAAGAAAATATTTAAATAATAAAAGTTGTTTCTTACCACAAAGAAAAAAATCGGGAGACGGCTATCACACATTGTTCACTTTAGAAAATATTTTAGAAAATGAATCCAAAGTCGCGTGCATTGGGGTTCGCGTGGAGAGAAAAAGAAATGTTGCCGATTTAGTGAATTTTAAGAAATTTGGTGACAAAACATGGGGAAAGTAAATTTAAGGAAGGTGTAATGAAAATTTAGTTTTAAAAAAAAATATAAAAACAAGTAATAAACACTAATTTTTTTATATGATATATACTGGGCAGTGTGAAAATGCATGTACTAGATCTCCCCCTAGTGAAAAAATGTTACTTCTGTGATGGTTTAACGTAGAAGTGAATACTGTGATTGCCGAAGTAGGGAAGGCCAGAAAGTGATCTGAAAGCAAGTTATCGATGATGCATTGCGTACTTTGGACGTTTGCATTATGCTTAAATAGTAGAGTTAACAGTAGTTTAATTTAAAAAAAACATACTAATGAGAATTTTGCTTATTAAATATCTTTGCATTTTATGGTTCTGTGATTATTATGTATATTTGAAAATTTACTATATATATTAATGTTGTCAGTAATCCAGTTGTGCCACAGTTGATTTCTGTATGGTTTTAAAGTGGGAGCAAGAAAAGAAGTCTGAAAGCACGATTCATAAAAGTAATGATCTAAAAGTAAATTTGCGTTACCACAAGTGAAATGCGTTTTAAAATCTTTATTATATTAAGGGATGAGGTATGAGCATAACAAAATTATTCAAAACTTCAATATGTAGAAGGAATGAAAAAAAGTAATTTTTTACAGCGAATTGAAGATTATGGTGAAAAGTTTAATATTTATTATTATGGTGTTAATGAACCAAAAAAGAAATTTTGCTTAAACTATCAAGATTTTTTTTTGTCCCACTTCATTAGTAGCACAATATTCTAATTTCAAAATTGCAACACAAATTTTAGACTTTCTGTAAAATAGTAAAGAACTGTCAGTGAAAAAAATTTTATTTTATATTTTAGATTTAAGTGCTTTGATTATGTGCAAGTTTCTTTATGAGGAATTACAAACTTTGCATTCCCAAAGCCGAAGTTCAGGAAGAAACAAGTTATTCTTGAATGATGGCCTTTAGTGTGTATCTGAACATGCTTAGTGCGTTGACATCTATCCCTCTGTGTTGAAGTCATTCAAATGTGTTTTGTTAGTTATATACTTGCCTATGCTTTATGTTCTATTATGGATTACCTTGTGTATGGTTTAAAATTAATATTTAAAACTCTTAAGTTCATTAATCACTGATGCTTAAGCATTAAAGGAGAAAAAAATTCTTAGTTGTTTTTAAAAATTGTTTAGAGAAAATGTTAGTGAAAATTGAAACTTTATCGAAAGAGGTTGAAATAACCTTGAAAGTAATGATAATGGATAAGTCACTATTATTAATGATAAGCGTTATTGAAGCAAAAAATTGCGTAAGTGTTATTGAGTAAACCCTGTGTTTTGGAATAGTTTATGTAAACCCAAATGATGCAATGGCATTGACGTTCTTTTATAAAAAGCGGTTTGCGAATGGAAAATATGAAAACGATGCTTAATGAAAAAGTTTGTTTTACTTAAAGCGAAAACATTTATTAAAATGTGAAAACTTTTACCAAGTTATTTTCTTTTTCTATTTTTAAAATTTATTTAGCGCCCAGAAAAGCTTTATATGTTAAAGCTGCAACGATGCGCATTTGCAATTAGTATTGCTTGAAATATGCTTGTCCGTACAGTAAAAATCACTTTGGCAGTATTATAAGCCACTAACATGCTGTAGAGAGATTTTTAAAAGCGAAACAATGTTGAAAAGTTATAATGTGCCATTTGCTTAGCGAAATGTGAAACTAAGAGCAATAAAGTGTATAAGACTTGGAGACAAATCCCATCCGTTTTCTCCTTTAAAATTTACACAGGCTGGTATTGCCAGGTTGAGTAATTTAAAAATTTGCCTAAATACCTCTGTCTTTGCGTAAACAAGTATGCAATGGAACTATTGATTAAACAGCTTGGAAAAAAAAAAAAAAAACGTCTTTTGCCGAAAATCCAAGGTAGCAATCGCCCATATGGATTGCAAATCCAAGCCCTGGAGATTCCATTAAAGATGCTTGCCAATCAGCCAAAGAACTCTTTGATATTGACGTAGAGGAAGAAAACATTGAAGATAATCTTGAAAATTGGGCAGGTGAGATAGAAATTGTTGTTTAATTATATCTAATCCTTTGATATTTGTAATTGCTTCACCATTGAAAACTTGTTTGTTAGGATACTAGGTTAAAATATGTTTTTATTTATAGAAGATAAGGATTGTGAAGGTTCATACTATATATAATCGACATCGTAGATGCTGAGAGAGCAAAATTATTGTTAGTGTTATCTACTAACTGAGAGGTGAGCGTTGCAGATTTAGTAAATGGGTTGAGAATGCTCCTACGGTATAGTGTTGGAGAAGATGTCATTAGATCATGCGAGGAGGTAGGAATAGGTACTAGTTGTGAAGCGAAAGAAAAAGATTACTAAAGTCTTATTCTCCTCCTTAACTAAGACAGTTTGCTTTATTTACTGATTAGAGCTATTAATCCTGATTTATCAAAGTTACCTGTTATTAAAATTCACGTAATTTCTTAAATTTCCCTTCAAAATGTTTATATTAGAGCAGGCGTGCTCATTAGGCCAAAATGCAGCTCAGGAAACAACCTGACAAATAATTGATACAAATTATGCCTTGATGCTTGTTAATCATACAATAATGGAAGTAACAATATCTTTTTATGATGTTCCTTAGTTGATAACTAAATCCTTGTTATTAAATTTATTATTTTTCTTGCGCAGATCCAATGAGTTTAGAATATTGACCGTTTGTATACTATTTTAATGGACTCTATTGATGAGGCTTTACAAAATCTGTTGATACAATGAGACCCTTTGGGGGAAATTTCATCAAAGTGTGCATTGAGACAGCCTCTTACATTCTTACAAATCATTGGCACATTGTGAGAACTATTTCTGCCCGTTTAAAGAAGATTTTTCTTCTTTCGAGAAAAGAAGATTAAGGGTCATCCCCGGATGCGGCTCAATTGATTGAGGAGTGAGAATAAGCTAAGACCTTGATCGGAAGATTTAGAACAACAATGAGATGATTCATAGAAGCGTTCTGAGCAGAAGCTTAGTAAAAGCCTTGTGGTTCCGCCCAAGCCACCACTTTGACGATTTCTGCTGATAATCTACACTATTAGGAGATAACTGTGTCGAATTTTTGGGCGTGAAGCTCGCACAAAATTCTTCATATCAAAGAACCTGAACGTGAGCAAAAAATCTCCTCGAGAGCTAGGGATTCACTCCGACCCCGCTCTAGAATACTAATCCTCCTCCTTTTAGCGAGACTTCCCATACTAAGTGTTCTCGTTTATCCAAGACAACTGTCTTCCGTTCTAATGCAAAGTATTAGATGACAGAAGCTGCGTACGAAAAATGTGAGCGGAGGAGACATACACCTTATAATTTTTATGAGCTACACTCGAAAATGTTTCAGGTATTTGCTAACGCTTAACCAACAAAGTCATTCGAACCTATGGTCTCTAGCAATAAACAAAAGCTTTCTTAGGATGAACCGAAGGACAGAATAAGAAAAAATTTGGTATTGAAATTTATGTACGATATAATGAAAATATGATTGAGTTGGGCAACAGGCTCCCTATCGATAAGTCAAAACCTCAGCATTGCTTTTCAAGAAAAAAGTTCCTGTTTTCATTACCAATTCTCCTAAACTCTGAATCCGCATTTATCTATTACATTGCAGTTTTCTAAACTAATATTCTATCTAACTCTCAATTGGTTCTCCTGTGTACTGTCCTTGCATTTGCCTGCAAATGACCATTTTAGTTACTCTTTTGAACGCTCATAGCACCCTCTATGAGAACATCACCCACCCACAGTCGCCTTAACTTGAAAGAACACGATGTCTAGAGTTTCGAGTCCATTGCTTTTAAAAATTAGACTCCAAGTGAATCATTAACAGTAACATTATAAGATTATGCCAAATTAGTTTTAGAATCCATTCTGTAACATTATAAATGAACTTGTCTATCAGCATTACATATAGAATGTTGTTTTACTAAATTCAACCCCTCTTAGCTGCCCGAAAAAGTTGAGATACCCCACGGCTTATTAGTTGTGACCATTAGAGTTCCGATTGTGATGATCTCTTTGCTCGAAGTTTCCCTCATCTCTACGTTATTGCAGGAGAAATTATCTGGCATCCTCTACCTGACTGAAGAAGGTTTCTCCAGTTTTCCACAATTCTTCTCTTGCGAAGCAAAAATGACGTGAAAACAATGACTGAATCCCTTCTGCTGATGGTTCTATTGCAAAAAGAAGTTTGCATTCCTTTGTCGTATTATTATGATAGGGGCTGACACTATCCTGCTGGCTTGTGCGGCCAAAAATTCTAGAATGGAACCATTCCTATTAATGTGTTGAACCGTGGTTCTTTCGAAAACTATAATTTCGCTCAATGTAATTGAAAACCCCCATGTCTTTGCATATACGGTTCTCCCATCCGCTTTCCAGCCTGGGCAAGGCCCAGATTGAGAACCATAAAGCTGCGCATCACTTATTATTGCGAAAAAATGTGAGCAAAAAAGAATATAAAAAATGATAATAAAGTTAAACATGGTTTGATTATTAAAAAAACTATTCCGAACGCAGTACCAAGATGACTAATACATAGAAGACTTGAGTTGCCCTACGCAACTATGCAACGTTTGAAAAAGCAGCATCTGTCCTTGTTGAGAACACTAGGGAAAAGAAATTTTTGCCCCGAAAAAAATAACAACAAACAGACTATACCTTTCGCCGCAAGAATATGTGTCTTTCTTATTAAAAAAAAACATTTCTCAAAAACTTTTCCCTTAAAATTATCTATTATTTATTATTTCATTAAAGTTCAATCATTCCATTCCTGAAACCATCTAAAATTTTGTGTGCTAGTGCTATAAAATATTAAAAATCGAACCTCCTTGGGTCTTATTTTTAAATATTCTTTCTTCCTAAAAAAACTTAAAAACTTTTATACGTGGTACCTTTATGTGAATGCCTTTATACAAAAGTTATTAAGTACCGATATGGAATGATATGAAAGAAAATTAAAATTTGTGCCACTAGTAGTATAAGAAATTTAAAATTTGAGTCCTCATCTGGCTGTTATTTAAAATCAGAAGTTCTACGCCTTGTTAGCAAACCTTAACTCCTATCCCACAGCTAATGTCCTTAAACATATAACAAAAAATAATAAATTGCGAATTATGAAATATTAAAAATATACGTTCCCAATAAAAAGTTAAAAGGCTTGCCCTTTGTACATGCAAATAAGAAATTCAGGAAGTCAATGACTCTTAAAAAATTAAAAAATAACAAAATGGTAAGTCATCTGGCTCCTGATGCATACCATGTTAAAATAATTACTCTAAAAAAGAACAGTAGATAACTACTCTTCTAGTGAGTGTAGCCACTATTATATTATCGTGGGAAAAAAAATTAAATTTACAAAACCCTATTTGTAAAAAAAAAAAGACCCCTGAAAAATACTGTGATAATACCTCCTTCAGTGCTAGTGTCACTATAGGTATCATCGCTGTGAGAAAACACATAATTCAGTCTTAATGATTGTACCCATCTACTCGTCAATTTTCCGGTCAACCACGTTATGTACACCACCTACTTTGATTAGAAAGGGACCAATGAAAGTGAAAATTCCTGCTCTGCCCTTCTCTTTAGAATTCGCTCCCTTCCTTTTCTCATTTGTAGTAGACCTGAATAATATTTCCTAAACTTCATGTTGTCCCGGCAAGATGCTTGCTTCCCTGCCTACATATACCGTAGTGGGATCCAAATTTCCAACTTAGGTTATGAATAACCCATGTCCTTGCGTAAATCAATTGAATTCTACCCCATGCGAGCAAATATTTATTTGAGGATATAGTTATCCCAGTAAAAATATTTGTAATAATAGAAAAAAATGTTTCGTGAGAGTACCTGTTATATATCTCTTGTTCGCGCTGGTGAAGCGTTTTTTTTTGACTCCTTGTTTCTCTTCTCGAGCACTGGTTGTTTTGGCCCCTTTCGCTCCTTTTAGCGCAATTTTATCCCTTGCTGTCGGATAATTATGCGTATCCCTCTCACGAAAGCCTCCCCCAAAAGATGGTCGTCCACTTCAAATCACCTGCTCGGAACAATATGGTGTACTTCTTCAGGTATAAAAACTCAGAAACGGATGCTCGCCACGTCTACCAATACATCCCTCTCCAGGTCAGGATGAGCTGAAAAAATTGTTATTAAGGCCCTGAAATTTTATCTATTCCGCTATTCTACGGATCAGAAAGTGATCCGCCGAATACAAGTTTATATCCCAACACACAAAGCCTTGGGTAAGAAAAAGAAATTAATTATAGTATATGAATCAGCGTAAAAAAGTTAATTAAAAAAAATAATAGCTTACAAAATATTTTAACCCCCTTTTAGATATAATATGAAATTGCTGGGCTGCCAGTTAAGAGATGAAATATTCCATTAACATAAAAATAAAATTCTGCGAGTAAGCTAGCCTATTAACATTATATCAGAAGTACTCCTTAAAAGTTCTCTAATTAAAATAAAAATAACAGTTGGCTAAATCTTCTTTACAATAAATTAATTAGCCTTGGGTACATAAATACAGACGATTCCCATATATGAATAATTTTTAAAAATTACAAATAATTAAATTAACAATCTAAAACTACTAGCCTCAAGAGTAAGAGAAAGAACGCAATTTATCACGTTTAAAAAAAAAAAAGAAATATAAAAAGTATATAAAAAACAAAAAACAAATTTACAAAACTCTATTTTGAAGCATAAAATTTAAATACATACAGTATCAATATAATCCAAATTTAAGAAACGATTTACAAAATATTCTGAGTTAATTTGAATCAAGCTGCACACTACCCCAAAAACTTGTACATCATCACACGTTACAATATACTGAGCAATACTAATTAAAAGTTAAAAATAAGAGTCAAAAATTAATTTATAAAAAGATTACTACTAATATAACCCAATTTTTAAAAATAATTTTACCTGAGATGAAACTACCCGACAACACTTTTGTAAAACTAATGTATTTACATTAAATTGCTCAAAACCTTATAATATAAACCCTTCTAAAAACCCCAATTAATAAAATAAAAACTTCCAAAAACTAGCTACTAAGTAAATCAATACCAAGTTTTGGTCATACTCCGAGAAGTCTTATTACAAATAGGAAATATCCAATTACTGTACTAAGATATCTAATACATATCTAATGCCTTTAATAATAACTAAAAAAAGTAAATAAAAATTGGGCTCCAAAAATTATACACAACTAGTAAGAGAGATTAGTGACTGACATATGGAAAAGTCTTCGTAGGAGTAGAAGAAAAGATATTTTTTTTTAAGTAGAAGAGAGAAGAGAGAGAACTCAGTTAGAACGAGAGACTTGGAAAAGAGTAGAGATGAAAAGAGAAGAGAGAGTTATAACTCAGAGGAACTTGGAAAAGAAGGGAGAGAATTGAAATAAATGGGGAGATATGAGAACGCAACATGATTGAAGAGAGCTCAGGAGATAACAATCGAAATGTAGTATAGAAATCGAAAGAGGAGAATCGAGAAGAGAGTGCAGAGAATAAGCATAATTGATGAAAGAGAGTGTACACCTTCAGAGACTCCACTGAGGAGAGAACTCAAAGGGGAGAATGAGCGAGAAGTCAGGGGAAATTAGAGCCTCAGGAATAGAGAGAGGGAGAAATGAGTGAGAGAATCGACAAAGTAGCCGATGATAATGAGAGAGAAGTGCAGATATAGAGCGATGAGTCATGAAAAGATGCAGAATAGTAGCAATGCTATGAGAAGGGGACACTCCATCATTAGAGTATACAGCGGAACTGGATGCATGCAGTTGGATGAACACTGTTAGCACGCAAAAACATTGATTTGAGTGATAGAGAACAAAAGGACATGCGAACGTGAGAAAGCAAAAGGAGTGGAAAAAGAATTAAAATCCCTAAAATCCTATTTAAGCTCCTAAATGTAGCTTAATACCTAAATATTAATGTTAATAATAAAAATAATAAATAATAATAATAAAAATAATAATATAATAATAACCAACAATAATAAAACAAAAACATAACAAAAAAATAAAAATAAAAAATAATTGAGAGAGAGGAGAGTAAGTAAATGGGAGCAGCCAGCATCATCAGCAGGTAGATCGCACAGCAGGAGAGAGGCGAAACATAGTTTACCAAAAATCTGTCTCGAGTTTACAACAGTATAAAATGAGCATAAAATCATAAAATTATAATAATGACATTTAATGATACAAAGGACAATACTAATTCCTATTTTAGCCCGTTTTCCTATATATATTTCGAATTACAAAATCTTAATCAGTACCGACCACCATAATTAAAAATTATTATAAGAAATGAAAAATATGATTAAAATTTTTGCAATATTAAACTCATAAAATAAAAAAAAAAAATACCAATTGATGACTTTAACAGTAATTAATTTATAAAATCTGTACCAAAGTTTTAGAAGTGGATTATACAATAGTATTCACAACCGACCATGAATCAAAGTACTGTACTATTTATGTCTGTATTAAAGGGGTTCAAATTTTCAAACTCCAGCCCAAGCTTAAATTCAACATAATCAACGACGTATTTCGGATTATCTTCATGATTCAGAAAACAATCCGCAAACTGGAAATTTTTGTTGAAAAAGTTTTATAAAAAAAAATTAGTTATTTCATTGAAATATAAGTAAAATTTAATTACTACTATTCATTATAAAATGCTAAAGTCTACTCGGCTAGCTTTTTTCCCCAATCTATCTTGAAGATAGAAAAGTACCAACATTTCCTATTTTGTTTTATTCTATTTATTCAATATTTCCCTTTACTTTTTTGTTTCAGAAAGTTAGTAATTTTAAGTACATACAAAATGCATACAGTTTTACAACAACTAGCAATTACTATAGCGTATTTAAAAATTAAAACATTAAAATAATTAAAATGAACGTCTACCATAGTAGTCAAACAAAATGAAACTCGCCAAAAGCAAATAGATTAAGTGTACGTATTTAACCTCCTCTTCCCCAAATATTGAAATACACAATTATAAGTTTTCTTCTAAATGAATATGTATTTAAAGCAATGTATTACTAAACAAATTATAAAATAACCAGTGAAACTTAAAATATAATTATAATGAGTAGTTGAGATTTCTTATGAGAGTGTGTGTGATAATTAAGGTAGTATAAAGAAATAAATGTTGATTTCTATTGTGAGAAAACTTATTATCCCGACCTTAAAATAAAATTGCATTGGTTAAAATAAAAATAATGAAAAGCCTTAAAATGTTTAAAATTTCAAGCAATTTCATAATGATATAATAGTAAACAGTAAAATTATTAAAGGTAGACTACCTAAAAATTAAAATAATACCCACTATGCGTTTTGTCTGCTTACCCTGTTTTCAAGGTAAGAACGAGGCTCTTACAGTTGTTTAAATTGTGATTAATAACAAATTTACTTATAATATAAAAAAAAATAACTAATAAAACAACGTCTACTGTATTCTAACATCAATCAAAAATGCTCATATCAATCAATAATACAAATTTTACAATAAAAAGGCCTTACAAAAAAATAGGAGCCTAAAATTTTTTTTAAAATTTTATAAAAATGACTGAATTTAAGTAATAAAAATTGAATAATGAAAATAGGGAAATAATATAAAATTCATTGGGAGTTTCTTTTAAACAAAAATAGCTAGGAGAAAATCCAGGAGACAGTCCTAGTTCTCAAAACAAGAGGAGCTAGGATTAACGAAATTGAGAATCGCTGTAATAAATGATGGATAATATAATACTCTATTAATAATAATAAAAAAACAGAGAATCAGAAAAACTAATAGCATAACAACTTATCCGACTGCTGATTTCTTCATCATAATTGTCGAGATTTTCATAATAAAACTAGGGCCTTAGGTCATAATCTTATTCTTAAAAAATAAATTCCTAATAAATATCTGCTTCTATTTACTCATTAATAAAGTAAAAGTAAAAAAAATATTCTGTGTATGTGTAAACTTACTCGACTGCATAAAAAAAAATCGGTGGTTTTTGTTAGGGTTTGAAAAAAAAGAGATATGGTTTACACACATGTTCACTTAGAAAATATTTTAGAAAATGAAATCCAAAGTCGCGTGGCATGGGTTCGCGTGGAAGAAAGCGAAAATGTTTGCCTCATCCTTAATTGAAAAACACATGCTTAAACATGGGAAAGTAAAATTATTGAAATTGTTTAAAATTTAGTTTTAAAAATAAAAATAACAAACCAATTATATGCTAAATGAGAACTGTATTTAGATGGTAAAATGCATGTAGTATATATATTATATATAGATATATATAAATATATAATATATAAGATATTTATATATACTATATATAATAGTAATTAATATATATCATATATATATAATACTATATACTATATATAAGAAATATAATATAATATATATATATATACTATATATACTATATATATAGATATTAATACTATATACAATTATTGTATAGCATTAATGATATATATTCCATTCATCTACATATTTTCGTTTTATAATCATTTTCAAAGTCATACTAAATAATAATATACTATAATACTATACTATATACTATAAACTAATACATATATATTAGACATATTATATTATATATTATATTATGATATATATACAATATATATATAATAATAATATCATACTATATTATATATATAGTATAATAAACTTAATATATCAGGGACGCCAGACTTTATATGTTGGCATTGCAAGAGCTTTATAATCCGAAGCAGTTGCGACTGATCTTTTCACACAAATCAACTGGTTGTTGGTGCTTGCTCTATTCACGAGAGGTATTAATTAATTTATGGGTGCCCCTGTGTGTTTGTGGTTGAGACAAAAGGAAACGGATTACCCTAGTTTTCCGCGAATACTTACCATACCTAAATTGATAGTATTAATAAATGAAAAGATTACAATACCTTTATGAGTATTTTTTTTTCAGTGCTTTTGTTTCTGTCGGAGAGGGAGGTTCGTTCTGGTTTCTCTCTGTCTCCAGTTCTTCACGTTCATTTCCCGCCAATTATTGGGAAGACAAGGGAACTTTCCAAGTGGTATTGAGCTTGTCACTACTGTAGACTACTTTGCAGTGGGTAAACGCTCTAACGCTTTTCTGAATCTCAGTGTTCATGTTGCCAAGTAGGTTATAAAGCTCTTTTATTTATATTTTTTGTATTAGGAATTATTCTTTTTTTTATAATTTAAATATAAAAAATCTTTCTACTTTATCCTCTTTCCTTCCTTCCTGACACTTCGTTAAAACTATTTCTCCTCACTTTTCTGTTCTCTTTTACCCTTATTTTTACTAACTGTTTTCTAGTCATCCTAAATTCTGCTTAAACCAAATTATTTTTTTTCAAAGAGTTGCCTCTAACTCCTCTTTAGATTATTTTGGTTCCGGTCCTCTTTTATTACGTCCCATCACCCTTTAACTCATTGTTCCCAATATTTAAGTTTTTCATAAGTTGTTGTTTCCGATCTCATTGATTTATATTAAACAAATGAAAATTCCAAACTGTTTTGTCTACAGTTTTCAAAACTTTTTTATGCTTGATCCCTGCCTCGGTTATCCGTTTTGACTGTACTTGTCTACTTAAACTTTTCCTTTATATTGGAAGCGTTTCCTTTTTTATGCTATTTTAGAGAAAGGAACCCCTATTGACTCTATCATCCTACTGCTTTGATCACGAAAAATGATAATTTCAAATATAGGATGATTTGGAAGCATCTTAAATTCTTAACACTTGTAACAAAGCTTATTTGATTTCTTAACAAGGAATTTCTTTTCCTTGTCTCTGTTTCTTGGTGTCCTCTGCCTTTCGATATTTTGATGACTCTTTTCCTATTGCTATAATGTATAGAATTCTTGTGGTTGAGTTTGTCACCTAACCTGGCTTTCAGAACTAAGGCTGCAGAATTGAGACACAAAAGGTTCAATTCCAGCTCTAAGCAGTATGTCCATTTAATTATATAGCTATGTAAAATAATTAGTTGAAGTCATCAGACAGCTTTTCTAGACTGTTTACGTGGTGTAACTTTTGTCTAATGGTTTTAACTATGCCAATGTTACTTTTTGTATTTTTTTTTTGTCATTCTTCAGAATAATGTTACACGTTTAATGAAAATATGAGAAAAAATACGCTTAATAGTAGGTTTCTTACACGTTAGCTTCAAATTTTTTAAAATAGTATAAAAAATGTGAAATGCTTAATAATTAATAAATGGCCAAAATATTTTGAAAAAATAATGGTTATCAAAGTTAAGGCAAAGTGGCTCCTTTTTCTTTCTAGATCAAAGGCAATTTATTAACCCATTAATATATTTACTTAATTATAGTATATTGTAGATTTTAGAAATGGTGTCAAGAGAAAATTTATGGTTATGGTTTTTAATGCAGCAATGAAACGTTAAAGATTTCGGTAAACTTTATTAAAATTGTTAATTCGGTTTTGAAATTCAGAAATATAACCAAAAATTTCCAAACAGTTTATTTAAGAAGTATTTCTTCTGCCTGATCTTTTATTGAAGTTATTCATATTAAGATTTATATTGAGGCCTAAATCGGAAAAGGTAGAGTTTAATTTGGATTATATATAAAAAAAAGCTAGGGAGTTTCAAGCTTTCCTCCATCAGTTCCTAGTCCATTTTCTGTATATTTTGTGTTTTTTCTTATAGCTGCTTTCGTAGACGTCCAAATTTTTAATTCTATTGATGATGGTATTCTTTATGCTTTCATTCTATCCGCATCTAACCCTCGACTATTATTTAATTTTTGTAACTTATACGTCACTTCATTACTATCTTGGACTGAGAAAGAGTATTTCTGTTGGTCCTCAACTAAGATTTTGATACTTTTTTTGATTCATATCTAAACTATTGTAAATCGAAATAGTCTATCATTTGATTATTTATTATTTATGTGTAATAATAATAATAATAATAATAATAATAATAATAATAATAATAATAATAATAATAATAGTTATTATTAATATTATTATTATTATTATTATTATTATTATTATTATTATTATTATTATATTATTATTATTATTATTATTATTATTATTATTATTATTATTATTATTATTATTATTATTATTATTATTATTATTATTATTATTATTTGGCTTCTAATTATACAGCAATTATTATTATTATTATTATTATTATTATTATTATTATTATTATTATTATTATTATTATTATTATTATTATTATTATTATTTGGTAGGCACACATCGTACACCAAACCTCTTATTGATCACCTAATTGCTAAGAAAATAAATCACTGGGACTCCGCAATTAGGGAATTAGCATCGAAGGTTTGTTTATTTTTATGTTTAATTGAATCTATATTTTTCTATATAAATCATGATTGCCCGAGCATCTCACAGTACCACTTTAATACACCACTTTAATGCACCACCTTAATAAACCACTTTAATACACTCATTTATTCATTTCGTCACACCACACAACTCCCTAATACCTTCATTCTTCATTTTATCACGTCTTTTCACACCTAACACACCTCTAAGATATGAACAGACTGCACCTTATACCTCTTATTCCACACCAGAGTTTCTTTATTATATATTAACACCTGCAACAATATACCCTCATGCCGAACCTAGCACACTCTGGACTTCGTTCATTTGCATTCACAATTGGTAGAGCAACAGAGTCGCAAGTTATAGGGCCCGGGTTTGATCCTTCGTCAGGATCCTAAGTAGAAATTACCTGGAGTAGTTAACCTCCTACAATAGGGCATTGCCCTTGAAATGTGAACTTTTATTTAAAAAAAAGTAAAGACTTCCTACCACTCGCAACTTTCCAACTACGTTCAGCATCATTCGTTCCCTTTCCATTCATCATATAGCCTAAATATTTAAACTCTTATACTTGTTACAGTTTCCAACCATTCAACATAAGTGCGCACTGACCTACAACCATCACCTTGCTCTTTTCTTCAATTACTTTCAAACCCTCTTACTTTTACACACTTTGCCAAACCTCTTTAGCAATCTTCTCAAACTTTCTTCAGATTCACCACGCAAAACCATATCATCTCGTACAATAAGCAAAGCACCCTCCACTCTCCACCATTCTCCATCAGTCTAACCCACTCACCTGCACCCCTACCTTTAATTCTTTCATCCACCCCATCCATATACAAATTAAATAGCCAGGGAGGCCTAAGACATCCTTGCCTCCCTCCGGTATTAATATTAAACTATTCACTCTCCATTTCATTTATTATTATATATGCTTCACTATCAACATACATACTTTTAATTCCGTTCAAAAGCCTGCCACCAACACCATATATCACCTATGACTTGTTAAAGCTGAATTTGTGCTGCCTGTGTGCAGGTCATTTGTATGTTGATATTTTCTTCTTTGCAAATCTGTGGTTTCACCTATATATGTTTTATTGCAAGTATTGCAGGGGATGTGATATATACAGCCTTGGGGGAGGCAGATTTCTTTGTTTTGGGGTTTGAGAATGTTTTTTAAGGTAATGTTATTTGATGGTATGAGGGTACTATTTTCTGGTAGTATTTGTTTTGACTAATATAATGGTAATAATTGAGGAATTAGTAAAAGGGTGAAGTGTTGCTATTTCTAACCCGGTAGCATAGTACCTCTTGCTTTGTTAAATGCTTGACAAAGCTCAGATAAAGCATTCGTTACTGTGGATGTATTTCGTTTCTTGTGCTAGGAGAGGGGGAGAGCATATACGAAAGGCACGGAGAAATAGGGATGACAGAACAGCTAATTTTGTGTTTGGGGAATGATTAGATAGCCAGTGTATATAGTTTGATGCGAATGTCGGTTTTCTATATATAGTAAATTTCAAGTGATGTTTATTCCATGTGATTAAGGTATCGAGGAATGGAATAGAGTTGTTGGAAGGCATTTCTATTGTATATTGAACTGAAGGTTGAATAGAGTTAATATAGTTTAGGACATCATTAGGGTTGGTATTGTGAGGGAGGGAGACAAAAATGTCATCTACATACCTAATCCATAAACTATTGTTTAATAAAGGGTGGGGTAAAATATGATAAAATTCTGTTAGCTCCATATATA
>JABUQX010011948.1:40000-42500 GCA_015478945.1 Trachelipus rathkii | reverse complement strand
CACATCACTTCCTTTGCACTATCTAACGAACTGCTTCTTCATTTCTCCCAGATTTTTCAGTTCACTTGTTTCACATTCAATCCGATTTACTTGCGAGTGTTCTTATATACTTATCCTTATTACCCTTGTTCACTTACTTCTCACTCTTAATTTACCCACTTTCTTCCGTATCACCTTCCTCTCCATCAAGCCCCCACTAACTTAATTTTTACATAGAACAACCTAATGATCCGATAATCCCATCCTAATCTTCTCACTGATTTAACATCCAACACATACTTCACATCTCCTTCTTCACCAACAGAAAATCAATCATACTTCAAACTTCGATACCATCTCATCCTACAACCAACTCTAGTATACTTATGGGATAGAATACTCTTGTGTTAAAGAAAGTATTACTTAAACACACACATACCTCTCTCAAAGAAATCAATCACCTTCCTACCATTCTCAATTTTTCTTCCGACACCCCAAAACTACCTGTAATCCATCTCATTGTCTGATTCACCTATCCAAGCCTTTTAGGTCCCTAAGAACAATCAATCTGAAGCTCTACTCACCCCATCCAAATATCATTTAGATTATCCCAGAAAATCGTGCTCTCCAACATTTCCCTCAGATGACAATGAGTCACGACCCACACATACCTTGACTTTTCAAACTCAATTTAACCATTAGAATTCTAGGACGCACACACACAAAGTCTACCATAGCTTCTGTACCACAATCATCTCATCAAAAGATTGCAACTCCTTCTCTTCCCCCTCTCATTCCTTTCCACACCAGCACACACACATTTCATACCACCACACCACTCATTTCACCGTTTCCTTTTCATCTTTGTTTTGCAGTCACAGCGAGCAAATCAACTTTGCCCTTTCTAAATACATGCATCCATCAACTCTCTCCTCAACATTTATTCCTCTGGTCATTCCATGTACCCATACGATTCATACATTTTCGCCGAAAGATAGAAGGCCGTTTACGGCGATCACGACCATCTCGGAGGCATGCATCAGCATTCCTAGCAAGAGATAGGTGGTAGTAGGCAGCCAACCCAACTAACCCTTAGTCGCTTTCTACGACACGCAGGACATACGATGTGGGCAATTCTTTCTCCCCCACACATAGGGATATAAGTAGTAGGGATGTCTGTACGATGTTGTCTAGTAGAGGGGTGAGGACATTAAGTATGTGTATATGATATGTTGATAAATGGTGGTCAGTAAGATGTTGCCTGATGGATGAATGTGTGAAGAAAGTGAACGCAAAAAAGAAAGGCGAACATTAAAAATGGGAGATAATTGCATCGCTTCGAGTATGCGTATACTCTCCCTCTATTATTATCCCCAGATTGGGGGCGAGGTGCCCAGCATACACCAGAACAGAAAAATAGTAGAAGAAAATACCATCAGTGAGAGCTAGTCGCAATCAGAAAATATCCACCCTCAGGCTTCATGAGACCGCAATGGACCCTTACTGTGGTTTCTCGTCAGTGTGGGGTTCATCTCCTGGGCAAACCTCACAATCATTCAACCTCACTAAACCCCGCCATTCACCCCTGTTATGCACCTTTCTTCTCGCCTCTGCCATATACATTCTTCTCCTTCAGGCATTCCTTTACTGACTCAATCCATTTTTTCTTCGGTCTCCCAGCTGGTCAATTCCCAGCTCACTCACCACTGTACATCCTCTTAACCAACCGACTATCATTCATTCTTTCCATATGACCAAACCATCTCAATGTGCTCTCGTTGACTCGTTTGCTCTCTTATTTACGCCCCTCACACTACACAATTCTCTAATGCGTTCATTCCTCATTTTATAAATTCTTCTCATACCTAACATGCACATAAGGTTGTCAATCTGAGCACTTTGTATCTTAGATCTATACCTCTTATTCCAGACAACATACCCTCATGCAAAACCTTAGCGCACTCAAGACTAAGTCCCGCCACATCCACCAAAGATTTAATTGCACCAGCCACCTTTCTACTATTCACAACTTTATTACTACATTCTGCATCATCAATTCCCTTTTCATCCAACATATATATCCTAAATATTTAAATTCGGATACTTGTTACAGTTGCTTACCATCCAACATAATTTCACACCGCGGACTCTCCTCACTCACTACCATAACTTTACTCTTATCTATGTTTACTTTCAAACCCCTCCTTTTTGTCACCATGCCAAACCCATCTTCCGTTACTCTCAAACACTCCTCAGATTCACCACACAAAACCAAATCATCCGCATATAATAAGCAGGGCACCCTCCACTCTCTCTTCCATTCTCAATCATTCTATCCCCTTTCCCTGCCAACCCCACCTTTAATTCTTTCATAACCCCATCCATATGCAAATTGAATAACCAAGGAGATATAACACATCTCTGCCTCACTCCATTATTAATATTGAAACCAATCACTCTCGACTCCATTTATTCTTACACACGCTTCACTATCGTCATACATTTTTTTGGATTCCATTCA